>JAHZMW010000604.1:0-12826 GCA_027743745.1 Alloscopus bannaensis | reverse complement strand
TCAATTTTTGTATTACCGCAACAAAGTTGTTTCAGCATAGTTGAATCTACCTACCTACCATTTTCAGCCTTTCTTTCCATAAGTGGGGGTTTGTATGTTGATATGACTCGGTCGGAATTTGACCACCTTTCTCTACAACAATACGTAGTTCTGCATTCATTATGCCTGTTTTAGTTCAGTAAGCGGTTCAAGAACTTTGAGAAAGCTCAAAAACCAGCATATGGCGAATACCCCATTTCGTTGACTCCTAATAAAATCCACTTTGCACAATGTGCAACATAATATCCTGTGTCTGCTCACGGTGTGTGTGTGTGCCAGTAGAGATTAGTCACTTTTGCAAAAAAAAAGAAGAAGCAAACTTATTTCCTTGTTTCCTTTTCTTCAGCAGTTGGCATAATCCGCTCGCGCTCGTTGCTCACTATCCATGAGTAACGAACACCACCTGACCTTGAATTATCTACTCATGTTCATAAGACATCCAATATATGTATGTAGATATAGGCGTGAGAGAACGGTTGCCGCTGTTGAATGATACACCTGTATGCATTGTTGCAGTCTAAAAGCAAACAACGTCAAACGTATGGAGCTCATTATGGGTCGAAATTTTATGACAATGAGTCTAAACTGCCTGATGTGGTGGCATGCATGAGAAATACAAAATACAACAACTAAAATTTATGACTTTTGTAGGTTAGTCATCTTCAAGTGTTCCATTCAGCCGGTCACAGTCCATGATATATTGCACAAAAATGGGGTTGTTGCACACAACCAGATTCAAGTGGACTTTAATAGTAATTATCCAGACAATTAGCCTGCTATTGTGTCACTCATCGGAAGGCGCGAATTGGTGGGAGAACACAGAGGTGGAGAACCTCGGTTCACTTTGCGAAACGGACAATGACAACATCAGCCAACATCTCGGGTGCTCCTGCAAATTTATCGGCTACATTGATGGAGGAATGCTGGAGGCAGACTGCTCAAACAAGTGGATTGGCTACAATGACACGAACCAGATTCCACCTCGGATGAACGTGTCTCGTCATCTGAGAATCCTAGACTTATCCTACAACTTTCTGAACCATGTTGACCCCGACACATTTGGAGCATGTGAGACCATTCAAATTCTGCAGCTGAATGATAACCAAATCCAGACCTTTGAGGGGCTGACTTGTCAGCGCTTGCTAAAATTGGACTTGAGTCAGAATCGACTCAAGAATTTGACAGCCGCTGCTTTCAGCAACCTTCCGAGACTTGTCGAGCTTGATTTGAGCTCAAATGAGTTGCTCTTTCTGGACTCCAAAACGTTTGAGCAACTCCAAATGCTCAGAGTTCTCAAACTGGGTTCTAATCAATTGGGCATGGAGCTGTTCTACGCGGAAGACTACATTCTATCCCTAGCAAACTTGCGGAGGCTGGAGGATTTGGATATAAGCAATTCCAGTCTCCAGGAATTCCCAGAGTACTTAATTAACGGGACGAGGCATCTCAAGCGACTCAACCTCAAAAACAACTTTATCCAGTTTCTCTCGAGTGGACTCTTTGAACTCATGCCTGAATTGAGGGAGCTCGATCTGTCAGCGAATTTGTTTGAGACTATCGAGCCCTTCCAGTTTCTCGGGCTAAGGATGCTACAGACCCTCAAGCTGGACAAAATGCGGAAATTGAAAAACATTCAAGCCCATGTAAGGCCTACTAATACTGCATAAGCAAAAGCACTTTTAAGCTCCTTTACGTTTATGAGTAATAATATGATTCCACAATTATTTAAAAAAAAACAGGCATTTGCGGGACTGACACATTTGCAAGAGCTCTCTTGTAATATGAACTTTCATCTCACGTTTATTGATCCGATGGCGTTTAGGGTAAATACACACAACAATAATATCCGCAAATCTGCTTCTATTTATCTAGCAAAAACTATCCAACAACATGATAATGATAACACACACTGAAAAATCCCTACATTATTTGTACAACTGCTTGTAATAGGGAGAGGAAAAACTTCAGATTGGTGACAGTCACCCCAAAATTGTTCGCTTGGGAGATAACGACCTTCGCTTTATTGAGTATCCTCTCCTAGTGTGGAAAGACGTTGAAATCCTAGAGCTGCACAGAAATAGTTGGATATGCGACTGCAACTTGCAGTGGGTCTCGGCCTTTTACAGAAGTAAGCCCCAAGACGCTGCCATTCTCGGTGATAGCTACTTAAGGTATAACTTTAATATACCTTACTCAATATAGTAGTATACATTCTCTAATTACACTTCCATTACTTTCATCCATTACTTTTTTTGTTAGCTGTTACGAACCCCACATATTTGCGGGTGTGTCAGTGGTTAATGTGAATCCCGAAGAAATGCTGTGCTTTTCCCCTACCGCGACGGTGGCAGGAGTAATTGGGATAATTCTTTTTGGAATTCTTCTCTTTGCCTTTTGCTCAGTGATAATAATGAATCAAATGGGTATGCTACCGGAGTGGGTGAGACGCTACAATATCTTTGGGAGTGGAAGCTCGCTCCCAACGTACACCCGAGTAAATCCCAGGCCAAACACGAAAGGTAGACGAATGGCTGAGCGAGCTTTGCCAGAGCTTCATTGCTACAGCAGTGGCAACAAGAACGCTGAAGAGTCAGCGGAGCCACGAACAGATGACCTTGAGTGGGACACTTCAGACATTGGCGGTCGGCGAGACCTTAATTAAGGAACTATTATTAGTCATTTGAGAGAGGTGCGCAGAGAAACTCAACAAATTATCAAGCCTGTTTGTCGTATAATATGTGTTCAGTATTTCACGTATATTGATGTTCAATGCTACTTTAGCTACTTACGTATTTTTAACAATGATAATCATACAAATCAAAGTTCCTATATATTGTACATGATGTAAATAGAATACTATACATTTATTTTACAGTACAGCCTTGTAAGTTCAGCTTGCCTCTCATTAATTACTTAAATAGGCCTAAGCCTTTCCTCAAAATTTCTCTATTTATTAACGAGTATTCGCCCTGTGATGATATCAAACAATCCTATATCCGAATCATTTACATTAACAATCAAGTATAACTTTGTACAACAATATTTTTAAGACATTCATTACGTTTTCGAAACATTATGAATTACGTGTGGAAGATTTTATAAATCAAACAAAGAATAAATAAAAGGTTTTGAGCAAGTGATGAGGAGAATTTACACATGCAGTGAAAGTTTTTAAGCGGAACACCACATCCACTTTCACTTGCAGATTTGCATAGCGTGAGTTTTTTCTTGTTAAACTGGAGTGTATTTAATCCATGTCTTATAAAGACAAAAGGAAAAAGCTATTAGTTGCCTTTACCTCACTACTGACTTTCCAGCATGCTGCATGCAATTTTCTAATAAACCTCTTGGTAGCCCAGTCTGCCTCAAGCTCGGGATCAACGGCCTTGTCCTGGAGAATGTTATATGCCACCAACCACTGCTCTCCGCACGACTTTACATGCAACTGCAAATGTTCATATACGAAGATGCATGCTGTAAATTGCTTCTGCATTCCTACTAGGAATAGTCTTGTCAGGAAATATGAAATGTGAGCAATCACGATATCATACAAAAGTATTAGTATGTAACACATTTCCCGATTTTCAAAAAAGAAACGAAATTACGCTTTCTTCTAACATGATAACATGATATGACTTGTCAGCATGCACACTAACGAGAAAACATGGGTTAATTAAGGGAGGTAACAGTTGCTGCATTCCATCGAATGAAATTTGTGATAAAAAAAGACACAGTGCACATTCATTGACTATGAACAACACCAAATCTCTCAGGTGAAAGTAGTCCAAGAGTTTATGCCGTCGTGCACGGTGCAAGTCACAAGGTGGTTATCGCAATCGCAAGTGTGTGTGTGAACGTGTAGACGTAATATACTATAGTTCTACTACTACTAAAAGTCGATATGGTGATAAGTGGAAGGCATTAGTGAGTACAGTTTTACTGAAAATTAATCAGTTTTCAAGTGGAAGTAATCAGTTCAAAAGTATAGTCGCTTGAAAGACTAAATAAGATTTCTCAAAAACTGTCAACCCGTTTGTAAAAATGTGTGCAAAATAATAAGGCACCAAAATTTTCTCCGTAAAACAAAGGAGCTGATGATGAATGTAATTTTTTCATGTTTGTAATACACTCGATCCTGAGAAATGGCAAAAATCTTGGATTCTCCTTCCCGTAACAAATCCTACATTCAACCGATCCCTTGCAAAAACAAGGAGATTTACACCCAGCTTAATACTCTGATCGTGGAAGTAAGTCGATACACACACACACTCTCTCTCTCTCTCAATGCGATCTTTGCTCAGGAGTGACAGAAATTGTGTACACATGCGATTTCAGTATTTGGAAGTGAATGGTTTGGTGCAAGCCTTGCAAACCTTCACGAAGGAATGTCAGTCAAAGAATTTGCCATGTCCCAAGCAGGAGGCTGGTGGTGTAAGGGATCTGAAAGCAGCCTTCACGCATTACGATGGAGAGCTACTCCTCAAGAGTTTTGATGAAGGCGATTTAGACAATTTTCTCGCGGTAAATACGTTATGCGTAAAAAAATGAGTACTCACGAGTTTTCAGCCAGTATTTAACCTAGAATTGCATTCCTGGTGACTAGTTGTGGAAACTGTTCATGACTCACATTCAAGTGACTAGTCAAGACATGAGAAAACTTGAGGTCTACCTAAGGGTCCACTTTGCAGTTTGGCCCAAGGCCAACAGGCTCCCAGAAGTTGCACAAAGTCAAGCCATGCACTCACTCAAAACCTATTTTGAGGAGAATTCCGCCACCCTCTCATCCGATTCAACCATTTTGCCACTATTTGCTCTGCCATACGTCCCAGATCCGAGGCCACACCCAATTTTCAAAGACCTGTTTCAAGTAATTCAATCATTGGAATTCATTATTTTCAAACAAAAATGGACACAGCTTTTATGTCATGCATTGTGTAGGACTCTTGGACAATGAAACTTCGAGCTCAACTTGAGACGACCGTGAATAAATACTTTGAGCTACTCCAGGAAAATATTACAACACACTGTAAGCTGGCATCTGTCATTGCAAGAGGCTCAAAACTTTCTGGCGTGTCACATCATTACTCCCAATCTGCCCCTGGGGTTTCATCTGCCAAATCACCAGCTTCTTCTGGGGTTAAAGCTACCTCAAATCCAAAATCCCCAGGAGCAAAAAGTGGAGCCAATACTGCAGAAGTCGTGTCCTTGATCAAAATGTCAGAATCTGTAGTAAACTATCATCAAAATCGATTTTTCCAGTTGATTGGAATACATAAGCGCACACGAAAGACCCTGCGAAGCACCAGAGAAAGCTATGGAAAACTATTGGGTAAACAATAAAATAAAATCAAGCTTTTACACTTCCTTATACTAGTGATACTGTTCATTTAAGAAATTTACGAAACATATTCAGGGGTATGCAAGGAACTCATAACGGCCCTGGAGAAAGTTACCAATCAAGAGGGGGAAAGTCAAGACTCATCGCAATCATTTGAGCAAATACTCCAGCAGTGCTTCCTTATCCACCCAGAGATTTTCACAAATCCAGAGTCTCTCGTAATTTCGTAATAAAACTAGGTATACATAATATTTTGATACAAATGAATCATTCACAGTATGGTTTCAAAATGTAGGGAAATCCTGGGGGTAGTAAAAAGCCAGATTTGGCGTACTTTTAAGTCCCTGGCCTTGGCACCCCCGATCGAACAACCACTCGATTCCGATGTTAGCCTGATATTCCTGGGACTAGCCGACATTGGACCGTACACTCTCAACTACAGCAAAATCAAGAATACTCTCCTGTCCGACAAGGTTCTCCTTACCGACAAGTTGAGCATTTGGCAGGCTCTGAGATGGATGATAACGAAAACGTCCTTGGAGGCACGGACTCAGGTTATGGATGCATTTGCACGGAGTGACATTTTAGGACTGGCCGCAGACAAGTCTGAGTTGAGAAATAAACTTTACTCTTGCTTACTTTCACCAAATCCAACGTACCAGAAAGAGGTTACAACAACAGACTATTATTACAATTAATAATGAATATATCAAATATAATCGTGTCATAGTCTTAAAATAGGTCAACATTTATGTTGTTGTAACAGTCGCTTGCCAGACTAATCAACGCGTTTGCATCTACTTGGGCAGGAAGAAGCTACTTAACCTCTTCTGACTACACGATTGACATTCTCATCCAGTCCCTTTCCACTTTCAGAAGCCAAACAGAGTCATTTATTTGTCACATGGTGATTGCCTCCTTGCAGAAGCTCAGCCTTCGCAGAAATATCCGGAGGACAATGATTGAGCAAAACGTGATCCCCTGGTTGGTCAAATATATCAAGATTGAGTTGGACAGAGATATTATTCGAACAGAAGTAACTCAAATGACCAGCGATTGGAGAGGTGAAACAGCACCAGAGCTATCCACTGGACAAAATTCCGTTGGGGGAGAAAGCGTGACTGCGTGCACGCACAGCAGTAGTAGTTGCAATTTTTACGGGGAAACTTTCAACAGCTATCTTATNCGGGGAAACTTTCAACAGCTATCTTATGGAGTATGCGTGGGCCCTCCTTATGAATCTCTGTCTCCACAACGAGTCCATGAAGTCAGCCTTGTCGGTGGATTTTGAATTCCTGCATTGCATCGTTACAATGCTGACAAACAGGGCGTCATTCGAGGTCATTTGTGGAGCAAACTTTAATTATTATATTTTGTGCCTATGTATTGTGGAATATAAAATGCAAATTTTTTTAATGATATTTAGTACACACCGTATGTACTAAGTACATTTTTCAGTTTACTTCGCCATCCTGAAATGTTTGAAAAAGCGAGGAGTATGAACCTGGATAAAAGATTAGGACCTCTCATTGAAACTCAGACGGGAGAACTAGCCACTAGTACACACCGTACGTACTAAGTACATTTTTCAGTTTACTTCGCCATCCTGAAATGTTTGAAAAAGCGAGGAGTATGAACCTGGATAAAAGATTAGGACCTCTCATTGAAACTCAGACGGGAGAACTAGCCACTCATTTGAAACATTTGGTGTCTCAACTCTACGAAAATGAGAATGTCGATCGGCTCACAGCGTCAGGAGAGACGGACTATGATGACACCGACAGTGTATAAAATACAGCAAATTATTCTACTATTCTGTTCATATATTCGGTGGTATACAACATACATAGAGGTGATAACTGGATCATGATTTACTACGTGTAGCCAGATCCACAAGAACTTGAACCAGAGTTGGAACTACCCGAGAGCTGGCTATCAACCCAACCCGACAGTTTGGTAACCGGTGATGACCTCCTAATTCGCGAGTATATAGCAACAAAGGACATTCCACAGTTGCAGACTCCAGTGGAAATGACCGATATCTCAAAATCCAACAACCCAAATAAGAGTGCTCCTCAAAAGTAATTTCCATTTTTAACGGCCGTGTTTTTTTTTTAAAAACCAATTAGCCGTTACATGTTGTTGTATTTACGCTCTTCTATAGTTCGTAAAACATTTATTTCGCTTTAAACTAGTTCAGTCGACTCCACAAAAACCGGTCTACCGCTGCGTCCAGTAACGCCAACTCGGAATTGTGCAAAACCACCATACAAACTGTACGGCAACCACGAGGACTCCTCAAACAGAGCAAACGGTTCCGTGGCGAAAAACAGCAGGAATTTGGGCAGCAGGAACAACAACCCTCATCAAGGGGTGCTGGCAAAGCAGTCAGATGGAGGGAACAAGAACACATCCCCTATCAGGAACCCATTAGTACATCCAGACACTACAAATCCACTACTACTCCACCCAAGCCTCCCACAGCAACTTCCCTTGACGGGAAGGACAGACAGTAGTTTGTCTTCCTCAGTTTTTCAGCAGGTCTCATTGGTAGGATTCCGCAATGACATCTCAGAAGGACCTCCTGATGGCGACGTGGTTTCAGAAGAATCACATCTCAAATAGGGGCAGCATGAAACCAGAGGTTTATGTTAATAAATCCTGTCTAGAAATTTCCTGCGAAAATCATAGTATATGACTGAAAATTCAATAAACCACTCAATCACGTGTTGTGTTTGTCTTCAATAATGCAAAGAATGCTACTATATTTCCAACTTCATTGCACTGTGATATTGTAAGCTTGGACAAGAAGAAACTCTTATGTAGATAACGTATAATCTCACTACCAACAAGCCCTGCTAGTTGCACATTATACTATACTGGATCACCATCACCAGGCAAAAATTGGCAACTTGACATTTAACAATTCGGACACATTTATTAAAACTCAAGTTGCTTACTACATGTAACTATTCGTATAAAAAACCCCTTCCTTGAAACGAAATAACAAAATACGCGTAGGTAACGCTAAGAGGGTGTAATATTTATTGCACATTTCTTTTTGCACTGTGAGTATGTAACGTTTTTTTTGCGACAACAGAACTACTACTCAACTGCCAAGACGAAGCAGCATTCTTCTCTTAATAATAATAAAAATACAATTTTGGCTTCTAAGAATTGGCTGAATTAGTAGTATTATTATAAATCATTCAGTTAGGCTATTCCTAACCAGTCAGAGATACAAACTCTATTTTTTACAATAAATTGTAAGGCTAACATGAGTAAGCTTCTCAAGACAGTTTGTTGCATTTGTTAAACATTTAAGTATACATGCTACAAATATGACGAGATTCTTTTTACCCAATAGTAAAAGCCTAAATTTCCAATAAACCTCCTGATGTACAAACTGTGCTATATAGTATTTCTCGTTTAGCCACTCATTGTCAGACTTTGTGCCAAGAAGAGTGTTCGTGTACATTAGCAGCATTATTATAATACACATTTACACTTTTAGTGAATATATACTAAAATTACTGCCTATTATAATATTATGCATTTTGCGTGCGTTCACTGCGCGTAACACTAAGATTGTGTTTGCTATATTGCTTTCTTTACACTATAAATGCACCATCATTTATCAGAAACATGAGAATACATGCAAAAAAATGAGATTATTACTTTTACCAAACGAACTGAAACAATCCGCCAACGTCTTTTGCTCATTGACTAGCTCTAATTAAAATCAACACTATTTTGTGGTTAAGCTTAATACAAACAATAATTAGCTTGTGTTAAGAAGAAGTAGCCAAGTTTATAGTGTGTGCTGACCAGAATAAAACCCTGCTAAAAAGTAAGAGCAAACTCGGTTTTTTTTACTTCAAAGTGAAGTAGTCAAAAAGAGTTTTTCTTGCTGAAAGAGTATAAAAAAGTACTCTTACAAAAAAAAATATTATTTGGATACAGAAGACTGGCACAAACTACCAAAAGACACATTGCCATTTAAAACGCTTATTGAGGAAGACGTGGATGAGTCTTCCCCAAAAGTCGTTTTCATGGTTGTACTGCTAGTCGTGTTACTACTCCCATTACTACTAGCCACGTGAGTTCCTCCGGAAGAACTAGACGTCAAGGAAGCATTATTAGGTGCGTGTATTATTTCCTCTTCATCCTCTGTACTCCATTTCGTGCTATCATTGATGCATTTGAGAATAAAGACTGGAGTCAGATTTGCAGCTATCCAGTCCGCACTGATGACCAGAAAATGCGGCAACAAGAATTTCATTATTAATTAAGCCTAAAGTCTTATTATTTTTTAAAAAAAACTTTTAAAAACCCGTCTTTCACCTATCGTCAGCCGATGAGATTATTTCTTTGATTGCAGTGCAAAGGCATGGACCCCAACTGGATATTTTCCTATGAGACTCGATGATCTCTTCAAAGTCACAACCTGACAGTTGATACTTGGACCAATGTTTAATGACAATTGTAAGAAAACGACAAGCCTTTTACAAAATCATACAAAAAAAATGTATATTAACCTCATAAACACCTACCACCCCTATGGAATAGAGAGAGACCAGCTTCTATTAGTACGTACCTGCTCTACCAGTGGACGCTTGGTAAAATCTAGACCGTCTAAATATTTGGTAATAGCTTCCACGGAACCAATTTTACTTGCTCCTGCTCCGGCCAGATTGTGCTGCAAAGCCTGCTCATGATTTTCGGCCATCGTTTCGAGAATAGATGCGGCAGCATAATTTTCTGCTTTCAGACACTGCAGAATAGCATAAATTCAAGACTTTTTTAAGACATCCCTTACAAAAAACCAAGTCTGCTTTTACATGTTGTATAGGTAATACATTATGTTTCTTACGTTTTGAATCATTTTAGCTGCATCATAATTTCTGCGGAACGCTTTTATCACCCACTCAAGTAACTCCTGATTCACTTCAGTGGTTGGAGGAGCGACTTTATGTGAACTCAGGACAGAGTTCTCTGCTTCCCACGAGTGCTGTTTGGGTAGGCCAGGAATCTCTCTCAACTTAAAGTAGATATTCGAAGGCTGTCGGACTTTCACTACTCGCTTCTTCGTCCTGATCATCATTACTGCCTGGTCGTCCTCGCTCTCCATTTTACCGAGCTAGTAAATAGTTAATTAGTTAACACCAACTCCGAAACGTAACAACTGTACAACTAATATTTTTTTTAAAATACGGTCTTACTTGGCCACATGAATTAAACCCACAGCCAAATAGTCGCCCACTTTCACGCTCAATAACAAACGTACAATCTCCAGCGCAGCAAATGTCGGAAGCAATCATCATTTTGTCTTCTGAGGAATCGATAAGTTCCAGCGATTTACTATCATCGTCAGGTCTGACCAATTGCCCACTTTTCCCTACCCCCCATGTGTAGACATACCCGAGTGAGGACATGACAGCAAAATGTGTCGATGAACAATTTACCTGCAATTATTAAATATACATAATAATATGAAACCAAACACAACTTTTGCCATCAGTGTTAATAAAATGGGCTCGTTCATACTTTGACAATATCCCCAGCCATATGCGATGTGTCAATCATGGTGGGTTCATAAAAGTCTCTTTCTTCTTCCACCGGGTCCTCGTTGCTCGGCCTTTGATTCTTTTCTTTTCGACGACTGCTGTTTAGAAGAGACTTCAAAGATGCGGGATTCAAACCACAGTAAAATAGACGGTTCTTGGTACTCACCATAACCTAAAAAATACATAGTCATACATTGTCGTTAATGTAATTTGTACGTAATACAACGTTTATCTATCATCAAATTAAATAATGTAACGTGTGCTTGGGGGGTGAAATGACCAATCTTCATGGGATACGAAGACCAGCTTTTGGAATCCCCATCTTTACTTTTGCATTATAATAATAAGGAACATGTACTGTTAAGCATGTCCTTGAAATATAATCATAATAATAATGCAGCAAACGCCGTTGCGTTGTTCTCTACCTTTCACTTAAAATTTAGCATACGCCAAACTACACATTAAACGATTCAAGCTATGTACATACACCAAAATCATTGTTATTATAAGAATTCACTGAATTCAGTAATACACTAAACATCGCCTGCACACGAACCAATCTACTACAGCAAACTGTTACAGGGCTTGGTAAAAATGGTAAAATAGGGAGGCTGGACTTTGTACACTGGAAATTCCATGTTGAATACATAAATATGGCGTGACAAGTGGTCACCTCGTTGTATATATACTACTTCCTGCTTCCAATTAATTTTCAGTGCTCGCATATTCGCATTCATCACAGCTTAGCTTAGCCTACCACATCCTACCTTGACGAGTTGCATGATGTAGTATTAGGTACCTATATTCTTGACAGACTCGGCAAACACAGAGTTATAAATGTCCAGGTGCCATATAGACCGCTTCTCATCAATAAAAGTCACCGAAAGAACACGTCAAACGCTCCGCAGTCACATATAACAACATGGAATAATATTGCATCTTTTCCAGTCTGCGCAGTTTTACCACTCAACAACAGTCGAGTCTAGTTTCATGTCAAGCAAAGCGTTTACACATATACAGAGCAGTCACTCATGGATTCAGGAATACATTATCGGCCGGCTCCTACTGGCACCTTATATACGAATCACATATCACGTCAACATCGTGTACACCAAAGGAGAGAATTACAATACAATGGAATTCTTTGACCCCGTCGTCCCATTCTGAACAAACTACGCAGAAATTCGTGTTACTTTTCTGCTAAAGCAAAACCTGGGACATGCAAAAAAAACTTTCTCCATGCATTGCATGCCATTACTTGCAAATCAGAGCCTAGATCTTTAGTAAAATAATACTATTTCACATTTTGTGATACTTTTTCCAAACACGCTACTCAAACATTTACGCTCAAAGTCATACACGCCATATCGCACATCACATCTAATTCTGTTCCGTCAGCCAACAAATGCCTCCAACAGTTCATGATGCAGTCAACCGCTTCTCGCTCCTTTTCGGCCAACACCATAAAATTGTACCCTCCACCGTATAATTTTTTTTTACATTCTTCCCTGCCTTCCACGAACATTTCATCATGATCATCGTGCTGTATAATAGAACGACGAGATTTTCATGCAGGTGGGTACTAGATTCCACCGATTTCTACCTTAACGAATTATTGCTCCAATTTTCACCGTTTTTCCTGCTTTCACCGTATGGGAAAGGTGGCAACTGCGACTGTCTGCGAAAAAGTACGCTCTCAGTCGCTCTCCTGCACATCATTTGTCAGTTTAGAGTAAAAGTTGTGATAAAAATGTCTGCAATCTTTTTTTTTAGCTACACTATAGTTCGTAAGTAGTGGTAGTAGTAATTTTGCAATCACAAGAGATTTTACTGTTGCCTCAATATGGCCGCACCGGGGACGGATATAGAAACGAAAATTTAT
>JAHZMW010000603.1:0-16246 GCA_027743745.1 Alloscopus bannaensis | reverse complement strand
GGTAGAGTAATTAAATCACAAGCATATGAGATCAATTGATGGCAAAGCTCATTAATCTAAGCCAACTTATCCATTACATTATATTTATGTATACTTATATTATGAACTTAAAAAAAGAAGTGATATTTTTGTCGCACAAACACCCACAAGAATGCCGTAAACACAAACGGGATATTAGCTGAGTTAACGCAAGCCCCGAATTGGGTCCAATTTATCTACGTCTTTTTAATCCATTCGGATTGATCTGCTTCTTCCAGGCGTCTTGATAGAAATGAAATTTGCTTGGTGAGAAGTTGTAGGTCACGATCAGTTTTCATCTGCATTGTTTCTGGATTAACAACAGCTTCCAACGAAGATATTCTGGATTCCAGCAAGCTTACTTTTTCACGTATTAATGCTTCCGTGCCTTGGACATCACCCTTGGATTTTGGTTTCACTATTTTCAACGAAACGAGCATACAATTACACACCTTTTTCCTTTACTCCGCTGTTAATATTGTTTTACTAGTGGGTCAAAACTCATATAGTACGTAGGAAGCTACTTACCATTCTGATTAGGTCGGTATACTTTAATTTCCACACTTGGACACTTTTGAACCAACGACCAGGGAATTAAATGTCCTTCATAGTACACTTTAATAATAGAATCTCGGGGTAAGGAGAAGTGGGTTATGCAAGAATGTCTATCATTTGGCCATTCGTCCTCGTCCATAACTTGGAACAAGTTTTCATTCTCTCCAGACTGAATAGGATCTTGGTCAGTATCGAACCGTATCAACCGAACGGCCTTCTTAGGAATGTCCATTTTACTGTTGTTTTCAGTTTCCACTTCCAGAAATCAGTTTGACTGGATTAGGTTTGAAACACTGAAATCATTAAACCCGATATTATAATTTTATGTAAATTGAAATAGATACCTAATTCAAAGTTTGAATAATGTAAATTAAAATGTATATAGGTAAATAGCATATAAATATGACATACATGCATAGTCTTACGACTCTTACCTATCTGCTCCTACGCACCTATATTGTTAACTGAAGAACGAAGCGTTGAATTATTGCGTTCCAAAAAAACAATAATTTGTCCTTTTTGACTTTTACCTCCACACTCCAACAAAGAAATAATTTCGACCACGGATCGGATCATACAATGATTTTTAACATACTTTTTTATCCAGTCGATCTGCTACATTGGCAATTTACACACCCTGACAATTTACATCCGAGTTTACACACTTCGTCGTGGGTAGATACGGATCGGATCGGATATGGATTTACTCTTGCTATGTTTTCATTTGGTTTGCACTCGGCGTATCTGTGAAATAAAATTACACAAACGTTAATTACCATTACATGGAATTACCAGTATTACATGTTAACAGGATAAGCCAAGAGTTACAAGACAAGGAGTCCTATCACAATCGTCTTAATTCAGCCTCAATAAACTCGAACTTTAAATCGACTCACATTTTACTCATATCATATCCCTACGCATATTGTCGATTTATGAACAATCTGGGTGTCTATAGTCTATAATGTAGATCCACTATCAACTATACTCTCCATTATTCGCTACCTCTTAAAAATCTATAGTGTATAGGCTATTAATGCGAATATTTATAAACGATTTCTGACATTGCACGAAATGCACTCTATCAAAGTAATCTAATTAGTATCATCACTCATCAGTAAACGTCGTATACCGAAAGTCGTTTACTAAAATTACAAATAGAAAAGGGGTAGGGTATGGGAAAGGTATAATAAAAATTATGTACTTCTCCAAATCCAGATATACGCAAGTCTAATGTCCAGCAGCAGCAGTCCAAGGTATTTGTGGCTCAGATTACAAATGAAAGTCTCATTTATAATCAAAGCACAAAAACAACTCAACAACGTGTTGTTCTCTTGATGAATGCACAGTAAAGTGTATGAAAACAGNATGAAAGTCTCATTTATAATCAAAGCACAAAAACAACTCAACAACGTGTTGTTCTCTTGATGAATGCACAGTAAAGTGTATGAAAACAGGAGTTTTCCTATATAATACGCTATACTATGCGATAGCGTATAATATGCGTGTGTGGTCTGGATGGATTTTTGTAACTCGCTCAGACACTGCCTTTTCTTGCGTGAATGCAAAGTGTGAAATCATGACATGAAAACGTCTCCCAAGAAAATGATTGTCCCCAGAAATACCTGCTGATCTCACGAAATACATGGATAGCTGCGAAAATTGTGGAGTAACACACGGACTGCGCACAACACAAGTTTTACGGGTAATGCAAAATGCAGACGTGTGCAAAATGTGCATTCGTTCGACTTCACATAAAAATGTGTCTTCGCTGCTCTTCCCTGTTGTGTGTCTAATCTGCCCATATGTTTTTTTGTAACTTTCCCAGTGCAGTGTCCAATGCTGACGAGGAGTTTACCCTGTTCTCTATCTGTTGTGTTGTTCTTGTTGGCAATGTTCGACTTGGACTCATTGTTTTGAGATGGTTCGTGCATGTGAAGTGAGTTGAAGAATTTTTTGTGCGAAGTACTTTTACAGCGTAGTACAGTGCACTTTTGCATCCCGGATAACTTTGAGAAACTCTAATTTGTTTGATAGTTAAAAGCTGAAGTGTTTTGTGAAGCGGAAACCAAGTGACATTGGAAGAGTTTGCTTCGGTAAGTTGTTTTTCTTTGATAACCTTTGCTTTTTTGTACAATTGGGATGTGGAATAGGAAGAAACTTTTAAAAAATCCACTTGATTGTATTGATTACGTAATTTCCGTTCGTCATATTTGTCACGAGTGCACTCGCACGCAGAAGTCAATCAAGAAAATGATGACATACTTGATGTACTTCTTGTGCTAGTGCTGTTATTAAAAATTGATTCGATCGACCTTTTGACTTTTTCCAATAATGTCGTATTCTGCACGCAATCGATTTTCATAGATCTTTATACATGAAGAAATGTGTACAATAAAGACGCATGTTTGTCTTGTACAATTGTCATGCATTGATAATAGATTGATATTATGCATTTTGGTGAGTAATGATGAATGATGGCTGCATAATGGAACCGAGAGGAGATGGTTTAGTTTATTGTGCAATGCACTGTGTAATACGTCTTGTTTGGTAAAATATGGCATATTCCACAAACTCATACTAAAGATAATCCATCGGTATGTACCTACCGAGTCACCAAGTAGGAAATGCGGAGCAAAATTAGCTATATCACTCATAAAGAGCAGAAACAACATAGCAGTTAAATTCAGTTCATAAACATGAAAAAGCAAAATTGAGGCAAGAGAGAATAAAAGATAAAAAGTAAAGTAAAAAACAACACGATGAGTGAGACGCGAGACGTAATTAGATAAGCTGGCTACGCACAATCTCCATTCTTGCGTTGCAAGCTATTGCGTTTGCTGGAAGTACAATTCTCTTGTTAGCGTGAAGAATACCACGTGTTAGGTGACATTGGTGACAAGTGAAGTTGAGGAGAAAAGGTAGGGGATTGGACGTGTTTTCAGGCAGTAATTTCTTTCTAGTGAATGTGAAAGCAATCGTTGCAAACAGCGGAGGCAGAATTGGTCACTGAAGAGTCGAATTTTATCAGTGAAATACCTTGATTGTTAGTTGAGAATCTGACGTTATACAGCACATTTACATACCTGTCGCTTGTCACCTGTACTCATTCTCGTTTGATAGCCGTAAAATTACCATACCTTAGGTTAGATGTATGCATGTAAATACATAGGTAGGCTACATACCTACATACAATTGAAGTACTACCAATCATCAGTACCTAAGGCTGCCCGGTTGCTACTTTTTTTGCTTCGCTTTAGTAGGTAATATTACTGAAGATAGAATTGACTTTAACTTTGCAGCAGTAAATACATTCGACTGGTTAGAGGTTATATGATCATCAGCATCATCGTTATCAATAACAGTTTGAATTTAGTTCATATATGAGAATGCGAAGATGTAAGTGAGGGCCTTGTCGTAAGGTGTGGTATTTGGAAAGACAAAAGAAATCGGACGAAATATCTTTTAATACTGCTCATTGGTTTTATTAAAATGCATTCACCTTCTTTGTCCAGCAGGTTTTGCAACCCGTTGAACTTGGAAAGACTTTCAAGGAATAACTTAAAGAAGGTCATATAAGAAACCGCTTGAGGAAAGCAACGTATTGCGAAACGTTAACGATGGGAGGAGCTGTGAGTTCGGGAGAATCTAATGACGATTTGATAGATAATCTGTTGGAAGCAGACTATATTAAGGTATATTATTTGGCTGGATTAAAATGAAGACCATATTATTGCCAATTATTGACATGAGGTTTGTTGTGTTATTATAATTTTGCTACCAGTCTCCCTTAATTGAGAGAGTGTTCAGAGCGGTGGATCGGGCATTTTACTACACTGATCCTTACAAGCAGACGGCTTACAAAGATCTAGCATGGAAAGATGGAAACTTGCATCTGTCGGCACCATGTATTTACTCAGAAGTCCTTGAAAATTTGGAGATGAGACCTGGATTGAGCTTTTTGAACATTGGATCTGGAACAGGCTACTTTTCTACAATGTGCGGTCTCATACTAGGAAAAAATGGAATCAACCATGGTATTGAGGTTTACCCTGATGTGGCGAATTATGCACGGTAGGCTTTCACCGTTGACACTGATCCATGGTCCATGGATGTATGTATAATAGATTCTTTAGATTCAGTAGTATTATTTTTGTAAAATATGTACAGATTTGTATGTTTAATGAGGAAAATAATAGGATTTTGAGTTATGTTGTAGTGGAACTCTGAACACTAATTATAATGGTCGGTGTTTTGGGTATTTTATGGTTTAGAATTAAACTTGAGGAATTTCAAAAGACGTCACCAGCAGTGGACGAATTTGATTTCTGCCCCCCGGACTTTACAGTTGGAAATTGCTTGGATGCAATTGTTTCTCAGAAGCGATATGATCGTATCTATTGTGGAGCCGCTTGCCCAAACGATTACGTTGGACACATTGTAGCAATGCTCAAGGTATTGTAGGGTTTGGAAAAATCTGAAAGGGGAAATTGAGAAATCGTATTTGTGGTGTGTTGTGACAAAGAAGATTGTGACGATGTAGATTGGTGGAATATGCGTGGTGCCCTTAGGAGATTCACTTGTTCAAATAACAAGGACTGAAGACACGAAGGATGAGAGAAAAGTGTTACTGCCAGTAACATTTGCTACCCTTATTTCTCCAAAAGATCATACAGCGAGAACTCCTGTTGAATTACGTAAACCCCCGTTTAACTAGTATAATTTTAATCAATGGTTACTGGTTCTGCATTAATAAAACTTACGACGCTGTGTAATTGGTTGTAGCTGAATGGTCTCCAAAGCCTTTAACCGAACTCTGTCGCTCAGAAATTCGTGCCAATTTGCGTCAGACAATCACGTCCCCGGAAGTCAAATCGCTAGCTGAGGAAAGTCGCAAGAAAAAGAGAAAGCGTAGGCAGGAACGGAGGCGAGCAAGTCGTCTGGTTGTAGTTCAGCGTCGTCGGTCGGGGTATGACTATAGTTTTATTGTATTTTGAAAATATAAGATTGCTAGGTATTTTAGCTAACTTAATGATTAAAATGATGGTAGAATTTAACTTTCACGGTTGTACAACTTGTGATGTTCATAGCATATCACTTTACTTGATGATTTAGGGGTGAAGCTGAAGGTGATAATGGATTTCTAGCAATTGCGTATTCAATGGGAAGCAACAGTTCTGATGATGAAATAAACCAAGAATTAGATGCTGGACGTAATGACGAAGATGGGGGTACTAATGCAAATTCAGAAGGTGTTGCAGATGGAGTGAGGACAGAAAATGATGGGGGAGACGAGGATACAATTATGGAAGAGGAAGAAGAACAACCGGAAACAAGTGACACCTCTCCAGATGTTCATGTAAACCCTGCTGCATCTACAGGGGATTCCAGTGCAACTCCCAGAAACGGTGTAGCAGTTGTGAATGGATCATGTCCCATATATGCTACTGTAAACCCTCAGAACGGTACAAATACTGATAACAGTGAAATGGAAACTGGAAACAGGGGCGATCGTAGAAGTGTTGGTACCTTGAGAAATAATGCTTCAAGGCCAGTTGCCACTAGTCAGTCTTCTCGCGGAGGAAGAAATTTTACCACTGGTGCAGAATCGCTCCTCGGACGCATTAGGGAGCTAGTTAGAGCCAGACAGCATGATTTAGAATCTATGCGGAGACAGTTTCAACGAAATAGTGATTCGGACAATAGCCGAAGCCCCAACGAAGAAGTTGGCGACGCCAGTGATGCGTCTGGAAACGAAAATGAAAACATTATCCTAGAAGCTGATTTAACGTCATCGGATAGTAGCTTACATTCAGTATCGACCACAAGTACATCCGACGATGAAGTAGGCAGGGATGTGGAACCAATGACTTCCAAACGGTGTCGGAATGATCGAGACGTAAAGGATAAAGGGGAATCTGCTTCGGAATCCAAACCAGAGCCTTTGTTGGTGAACGCGTGTTCAGTACAAATGCGCCAGAAAATTTTAGAACTTCCGTTACCGCCTGCTCTCAAAGTGTACTTGAACTATGATCGGAAGCTTTACTACTGAAAACTAAAAGAAGGACTTGCATCAACTTCATACTACGTGCATACATATATATATACAAGTGTTTTCAATTTTACATCAATATTTCTACCGTTAAAAAGTGTAAAAGCTTTTATAAAGTTATAAGTACAAGTACAGTAATCAACTTTGTTTATTAGGAACGATCATTATTCCTTAATAGAAATTTTGTGACTAGAAAATTAAGAGCTAAATATACAGAGAAAAATATTGGTTAGTATATCTAGGCACTTAGGCAGGTTGTAGATTAAATTACGTCAGCGATTATCTTATGGTTTACGTAATATTTCTATTCTAAACCAATAAGGAACACGTCTGAATTGAAAACTAAATTATGCGAATTGAACTAGTGCTGTGGTCGGAAGTATTTCTGTAACGATATGGCATGGCATACATATATTTCAAACAATGTAATAATACAAAATAGTTGGTAGTGAATAAGGGCGCGGTTTGGTGTATGCATTATTATGGTTTGTTGTAAATTGAATGTAAAGAGGGAGAATTGAACTATGAATTTCTAGACGGTAAATTTATAAATGCTTTCGCCATTAGTACAACGATCGGAAGTAAAATATTTGTAACACGTATGCTAAGTGGAGTTCAATGAACACATACATACAGTTTCGAAGTTAAAAAATGCCAAACTGTTCAGTTCGCAAGTGTCTGTAACTCCACTCTTAAATGGCTAACTAAAAGGTAGATTGCCTTGAGGTTACGTGATCAAATCCTAAGTTTCAGTCGGAAGACGAATTTCAGATATACCTACATCATGATCTCCAGTTCCATGTTTATTAGTTGAAGAATGATTTGGGTAAACTAGCAAAAATTTCATACATGTAATGTATTGTTGTTGTTGTTGAGATCGATCGAAGTTTGCTTTCTACATGTGGTGAACAATACATCTGTGTTTGCTTCTTTTTCAACTGTTTTTAACTTAAATGAAACTGCTTTATGTGGTAGTCCATTTGATGTAACTACATTGCTTGACTGATGACTCATTGTAGGGAATCACATCACATTACGACTCGGTTTCTCGGAGAGGCTTACATGTGTATGTACATAGATAGCTATTAATTATAAAAATTATATGATCAGAATATGATACAATAGGAATAACAAAGGTATCTTTAACTTTGGAACCAACTACCACCACGTCGAAGTACCGGATTGTAGAATTGAACTTCCACGAAAATACGAATTTGGATGTTTCCCTAATTCATTCCAGATCGTTTTATTCATTGTGCGAAAATGTGATAATCTGTAGAAGATCGTTAAGAAACAAGAAGAAACCCAATCTAGACAAATTAGTCTCCATATATAGTACATACATATACGTGTAGATAATATACTTGATGTTAACTTACTATTTGTTGTAACGTTGTAAGTAAGGATAAAAACTCGCTAGCTATCGCAAACGTTGCATCGTCACGAGTCGTGGTTTATAGTCTCATTTTATGTCGTCGCAAATATAAATTGTACAACGAATTGATCAATTCTCTTTATTGTTTCGGAATCTTTAATTATCCTATACATAAAACAACACGGACTTGCAAAACAGTACCATTTCATAAAAAGAACAAATATCTTTCGATTTCGTATTACCTATTCACTAATGATAAGTAACAACACAGATCAACTCTTTCTAGACCCTACAATATCCTTCATACTTGATCGTCTACCTACATATAGGATTTAATTGGACCCTGCTGTTCCTTGTCATCAAATTTGAAGTAATCATATTACCTTGCGCTGTTGCCTTGCATAAACCATAAACGATGATACAACCCCTTTTTCCTAAGAAGTTCTTCATGTGTGCCGGATTCATGGAGTTCTCCATGATTTATCACAATAATTTTGTCAACATTTACAATCGAAGAAAGTCGATGGGCAATTGTGACGGATGTTCGTCCTGTGCTAGCTTGGTCCAACGCTGCCTGAACCACTTGCTCGCTTTCCGTATCTAACGCCGATGTTGCTTCATCCAGCAACAGAATCTACCACACACAGCCATACAACGGTTAATAACGGATGTTATTTTATAACTGATGGATGAGTTACATGAAATGTTTATGCTCACCTTTGGATTGCGGACTAATGCTCTAGCAATAGCGACTCTGCAACAGAAATACTCATACTAAGTTCGTATACAAGTTGAAAATACAACTAAACAATAATATCTTTAAAATTAGCCCACCTTTGCTTTTGCCCTACTCATTTCGCCAAAATCCAGGTAACAAAATAAATTAGACGGTCATACATGATATTAATTCGCATCATAATCATACTATTTCATACTACACAAAAATACTACGCCACGTACCTCCACTAAGCTGCGTTCCCATTTCACCGACTCTTGTTTCGTATCCCTTAAAAGTAATATATTTTTTCCAACTGTTTAGTGTCACTAAATGCAAGACGTAGCACATTCATGCCACTTTGGTACTTACAGCAGGTAATCCAGTAATAAACGTATGAATGTTGGCCATTTTTGCTGCATTCATAATTTCATCCATTGTTACAGTCCGAGAGTTATCACCATACGCTATATTTTCAGCAATTGTTCTATCAAATAATGCAGGTTCTTGAGCTACGATTGCCATTTGTGAACGCAGAGCATCCACATTAAGAGCGGCAACGTCTTGTTCATCTAGTTTCTAATGGGTCAAATCTTACGTCACAATTGCACAACTTTTAGTTACACTATCTGAGAAAGCTGGAAAACTATTCTGTCAGGCTTACCACTTTTCCTGTTAAGGGATCATAAAATCGAAGAATCAATTGAACAGCAGTACTTTTGCCGCACCCTGAAGGACCCACAAACGCCACGGACTTTCCTGATTCAATCTCCATTGTCAGACTCTTCAAAATTTGCGCAGCCGGTCGAGTAGGATAGTGGAATGCTACTTGCTCGAATTTCACTTCTCCATTGGAACTTCTCTGGATGTAGAGAAAAGTAATTGTGTTCGTGTTTTACAACAATGTCGACCACACTATAATGATGTATGTAAACTCTGACTGATGGCATTTCTACCTACAATTTGAAGTCCAACTCCAGGAGAATTCTCAATTTTAGGCCGCCGGTCAAACAAAGTCAAAATGCGGGCCCCTGATATCTTTGCTTTGTTGTAGTTCGGTGCGAAGGCCAATGTTTGACCAACCATCATTGTGCCAAAGATCAAAGCTTCCCCTACCCTGCAATTAATTAATCCCAATAAAGGGCCCTCTCAGTGTGATGAAGCGAAGCCACTAATTTAAAGGTATGATTTAAAATAAGCAGCTGAAACCAACAAAGCAAAGCCGACCGACGCTGCAGATGGAAAACTTACGGTACACACTTACTTGAAAACGTCGCCGTACGGCATATCCTCATTGGCAATTAACCATCCACCGTAGTAATTGACTGCTGCATACGCATAAAACGGAACAGCCTGCGAAAAGCCAAAAATGAAACCTCGAACGTTGTTAACTTTAAAAGTTTGCCTAGAAAAAAAAACGCACATTCAACAACAGTATGTAAACCTAGTTGTATCATTATCAGCTCACCACAACACACTTGGGTTGGAAAATGGAGTTTAGTGGTATTGAATGATTCATAATAATGAATAAATAATACCTGTGTGTCTTGACCAAAAGGTCATTGTACATCTTCACAAATGCTCTTTCCTTACAGAGACTTGCGACTGTTCTAATATTTGACACGGCTTGCACAGCAATTTTACTTGACTCTTCTACCGCCTTCTTTTCCCCGATATTTTGGCCAAACAACAGCAGTCCTTGAAAATATGTGGCGACAATCACAACTGGCACAAAAGCCAATGCCACAGCTCCTAACTTGGGTTTGTAATACATAGCCAAACTAATGGCAATGGTAATCGTAGAAATCGACTGTACAATGGTCCCCACTCTGCTTCCCGTTGCCTGTACATGTACATATTAACTGCATAAAACAAGTATAGCTTAAAAATGAATATTCAAAATACAGTAAAAGCTACAAATACCCACCCCTTGGACAGAGGCTGCATCCCCAGATAACCGAGCACACAGTGATCCAATGTTGTTAAGTGGCTCATCAAACCAACCCAGCTCTTGGCGAAGCATAGCTGCGAATGTCAGCTTCCTTAACCTTTGAGTTAAGGCTTCTCCTGCTAAACTAAACATGAATAGCTGCAAGAACATAGATATGCCAGCCAAGAGTCCTATTAAGACGAAGTAAATTGCGTATTTGTTCGCCTTATTTTGGGCAGTCTCTTCATCCGGTTCAGAAAGCGCCTGCAGTACGTCCCCAAAAATAATTGCATAAATTGGCATTACTGCTCCCTGAATTGCTGCAGCAATTGTTCCGGTAAGCATGTAAGGCCACTCTTCCATGTTCAGTTTTAACAAGCGACTAACCGGAGCTTGTTTGGCCAATTCCTTTTCCTACATAAAATACCAATATGTACCAAAGCTACTATTCGAATATTGACAAATATGTATCTAAATGACGCAACATACAGACAGTGAATCTTCTCCAGCCTGTAATGGGGTTGCAATCGTATCATCATCTATGGACACGACACTGCCTCTCTCAAGGTTGTACATTCCACTTTCCTGGTACTGCATTAATTCATCTTTTTCTTCTTCAGTATTTTCCATATCTTCGCCCCTACCCTGCATTTGAGCTAAAACTAAGCCGTGATACAGCACATGATTTCATTTACGGAAATCAATCCAAATTTCTCAATATTACATCACAATGTTTCTTAAAATTAAAATATACCAGTTGACAAAAGACATACCAGATAGCGCAGCTCCTCTGTCACCAACGATTGTTTCATATTTCTGCAAACAAATTCCACCACGTCATTGTTAGCAAACTAGAGCCATTTGCAGCACTTGTACTAATCTACATCGCCTATCGTAGCCACTATTAATGAACTTACATTGGGAAGTTTCGAAATAAAGCCATGAGCATTAGACTGCCGACATGCTTCCTCAATTTCTTTTTGTGTCACATTATCTCGTCCGTATCTAATGTTCTCTGCTATTGTGGTGTTGAACAAAATTGGTTCCTGACTTACAACACCGATTTGTGAACGAAGCCAACCAATATGCAAATCACTTATCGCTTCACCGTCCACGCAAACCTGTACGAGTCAGTCACTTGCCTTAGTTACATTTTCTCCACCAATTAGCTATGTACCAATAACTCTGTACTTCAATCTACATTTCATGGTTCACGACTCACCTTTCCAGCGATAGGGTCATAAAATCTTTGAAGTAATTGAATACAGGTAGACTTTCCGCAACCAGAATGTCCCACAAGAGCAACTAGTGACAATTTAAAAAATAAAAAAGTACAATTATGTATTCTGCAGTATATAAATCACTAGCTCTACATACAAACCAAAATCATCTTCAATGCAAGTCTAACAAACCTGTCTGGCCAGGCTCTACTGTGAGATTGAAATTCTCAAGAATCTGCACATAAAATTAAGATATACCTATTAGGATACTTTGGCCTACATGATGAAACGCTTTTTAAATCACCTAATCTGCGCAAACCTGAATATCAGGTCGAGATGGATATCGGAAACCAACGCCTTTAAATTCAATCCTTCCTGTAGCCCGAGCCGAGGGTTTCTTTCCATCTTCAGAATAACTGTCGATTTCAGGGACACGATCAATAATGGAGAAAATTGTTCCTGCAGCTCCCTTTCCCGTTGCAAAAGCTTCAAAGTAGGATGCGGATTGCCCAATATTAAAAGCACCCATCAAAACACTGAAAAATACCTGTTTGCACCAAAACATAACCACATATACTGTAACATCAATTGTTGTAATCCTAATCAGTTAATCATTCATGACACATGGCATTTGGGTTGGTACTCACAACAATCATGTTTTCGGAAGTGTATTCCGGCTTTCCTCCCGCACAATGTTTTTCTCTCCCTTGAAGAATCAGCTTCGTACCGTACCAAAATGCTAAAGCGTATGCAGCGTAGATAATAAGCCACATAAGGCCCATTCCAAATGCTGTTACTGCGCCGCGTTTCTTGCCAGCCTCTTTAGATATCTGCAAGCCTTCTTCGTATCGTTCAACTTCTTTCGAGGCTCCACTAAAGGCCATTACCGTTTTCACATTTGTAATGGCTTCCTGAGCCACAGTTCCCGCTTTTGCGTATGATTCTTGTTCTGAAGCAGCGACTTTCGATTGAATTCCAGCCACAACGCTGGCAGATATGGCTAACACTGGTGCTGAGCTAAGTACAACCAAGGTTAACTTCCAGCCATGCCAAAAAGCGTTTCCCAACGAGAGAAAACACGTCGCCATAAAAAAGATACACAGTCCTACTTTTTCTCCGGTTGCTTCCTGAACTTTGATGAGATCTCTAGTTTAATTACAAAAGAATCAAATATTATCACGTAACAACTTTATCCGCGCGAATCATTATTTTTTTTTATAGATTTAGTAGTTTTTGTAAGTCATCATGCTCGTACTCTGCAATTCGGGATACAAAGTTCTTATCTTCTACTGTATCATACCATCCAACATTTTGTCTCAATAAAGCTTCCAAGTATAATCGTCTGATTCTATAAACCTGCGCAGTCAAATATGAAATAACAAATTAATGCAGTCAGCAATTCTTACATTGTGATTTCGCAATTCATCCAATCGGCAATTTAATTTATTGCTTATCGTATACGCTTATCTAACCTGATTTTCAGACACAATGTTGAACGCAGTCACAAATATATATCCCAGAATCAGCGTTCCCGTACCGATGTATACCATCGCTAAAGCCAAATCCCTGATTTCATCAACAAACGGTGGTCTAAAATACACAAACAAATCCGCTTATTGTATTACTTACAACTGTATAATCGCAAAAAAAAATGAAACTAGAATTTCCCCAATTTCAATTACCCAGTAAATTTTTACATGCCATGATACCTAGAGTATATCAGTACAGTCAAGAAGAGGCATAAACTTAGTGCATCTCTAGATTCTGAGAGTGCTCTGTGTCTTGGAAGCTTGCCCCCAATCCATTATACGAATGACGCGTTAAATCAATATTTACATTTCACTCAATGTGAAGGACGCATATGGGCTTGGCATGATTGAAAGCCAACCCTAGCCAGCCAGCGCCATGTAATAATAATACGGCAGTGCACAAAAAAGGACAAAATCATTAAAAAATTCCAATAATTCTGTTAGTCCTTCGTCCTAATTAAGCCTATATAGAGAATGTGCAAACAAAATACGCCAAAATGCACTTTCTCCAGCAAGCCTTCTAAACCCAAAGTATGTGTTACAACACAAAGTTGAAGAAATCACCAATCCTCTTGACCACTGTTGTGACTGAGGATAAAAACTAATTCATGCACATTAGCATCAACCACGAACTATCTAATTTAACTAAACATATCGTCGCTTTGTAACAGTTTTAGAAACCCGTTAAAAAAATTGCATGTTGCATTCGCTCGTGTTATAACTACATCTTACGGGGGAGCCGCTGTAGTTGTACTTCCAGAACCCGGAGGAGGAGTAGCGTAGTTTTTGCAGTAGTCTGCAAAAGCGTCTGTGTCAGAATTTCCATTTGCAACCATTGTCTCAGTGATCCTTCCAAAGAAAATCACCATCAACGGCATCGACATACCTAGTTAATAAAATCATAATCATTTTCATACTCAATTATATTCATCCCAACCAACCCAATTCACTACACATGATAAATATATCTAAAATGGTCGGGTTTCATAATATTACGAGAGTGAAATTAAAATGACTCCAATTCCACTCCCAATCTGTTCCCAACACTGTTGCGATCAAAAAATTAACAACAACGACGCACAAAGAAAGGTTAGACAAAACGTACCGGATCCTCCTGCCGCACACAGCCCGATGAAAAGTAGAAATTTATCCATTGACGATGCATAACGAAACTGCACACAAACAAAATTTACATATAAGCCAAATTCATAATTTTATCATAAGTAAACATGTAGCTTTTCAATGAGTTAAACCATGCCACAAAGTAAATTACCAATCGAAAATACGGAACGGGTGGGACAGATGGCTTCACTTCCTCCTTATCTTTCTTCCCCTTCTTCCTGCAGACCAATTATATAATTTATCAACAATCATTTTAAAAGCTGTTGGCTGTACTAACATCTTTTTTGTACAATTTAAAAATGCAACTTTGCAGTCAACGATTGCGATACGTAATCCACGTACTTGTCTTTTGTGCCCTTCTCCTCGGACGGTTCCTGGTGAGTTATATCCTCTTTCCCACTTTTCCTCCCCATTTTCCCAAAAGATCAGAGTATTCTCGCCAGACTGCACGTTCTAAAACGCTCCCAGCTTCCTCCAAACTCCTCCCACACACGATTACTTCACTTTCACACCACTGACACACTCACTCCAATTACAGCAAATCTGTGGACCAATTTCAGCACTTTGTGGGTAATCAAAAATTGGGTTCCTCCGAGCGAATCCAATGATAAATGAAAATTTCCACAAAGAAATCCGTAGACTCCCAGACAATGCTCAAACGAGCCTGCATAAGCAACAAAAGGAATCAAAATGACATTCATTTGATAACAATCACTCTGTTCACGAATTTGGTTCGGTGTATTTACTATCTTTAGTACCCAAATTCTGTACATCAAATGCAACTTGAAAGGGTGGTGCCTTGTATTACGAAATTACGACTTTCACTCTACGTGTATTTACTTGCAGCGTAGCAAAGAGAATGCAGCATGCAAAAAAATCAGCGATGATGGTGGTCCCGTGTCTAGTGATTCTCCGCCGATGACGGAATCGTAACTTGTGATGATTCGTATTGTGAAATTTTAAGAAGTGAGCAACCGTTTCGGAATTTAACCGTGATGATGGGAATTCTTGTGAGGAATTCCCATCATTATTACTAATTCTAAATTATATATTTTTTAAATGGTTAGATAGAAACTAGTGCTAGAAACTTCTTGACTAGACTAGACAGGAAAATTAAAACTTGAGGAGTGAGTCCGGTCATAACAAAGTGTGCATTCAAATAGATCGGTCCATCTATTTACGGATATGATTAAATTGATGGCATCACTTCATACTGGAGAGTTTCCCTCTGTACAATATTATGTGGTCAGTTTGTAGTTCAGTTGTCAGTAGCTTAAAAATTGTTGCTTCGACTCATTACACTCAAGTAATGCATGGGTAGTTATGTATGAATACAAAAAATGCATAGTAAAGAGTTTGTTATGTCAGAGATATACCTGGTCACTGTTGCTTTAAAATCTTACATAATTGTATTTAATTGAACCTATCTCATTATACTAGTCTAATAGGATTAACTGGAAGTTATCATTTTTTGTATGAACTTTAATAAATGTTGATAGACTTTTTTCACAAGGTGCGTTTATAATGACACGACATTACCGATGATTACAGAAATCATATTATTATCGGTCTCTGCCTTCGTTCACGTGGGAAGTGCTTGATTGATTAGTAGTGCTTCCCGCATGGCATGGCATGGCAGTATTTTGCATGGCATGGCATGTCAGATTTTGCCATGCCATGTTCATGTCATGTTGAAAAAACTCATGTCATGGCATGGCGCATGTTGAAAA
>JAHZMW010000602.1:0-12451 GCA_027743745.1 Alloscopus bannaensis | reverse complement strand
AATATTCATGCAGTGAAAGGAACGCAGATGACTTTGTTATGCCAGCTGAGGTCACTCGCATTTCCAGTAAATTGTGAGAGGAAATTGAACCCCATAGTTTCTTTGGACAATTTGAGCTCATTGTGTGTTGTTCTCACGTAAGTGACTTTGATCAATGTCTTTCCCGAATGAGCTGCTGCGTGCAACTTCAATAATAGGAAAACTGCACAAATGCATTGCAATATGTGAACCGTGAAAATGCACTTGAAAATTTCTCACAATTTGTGTAGACACTCCTACCACTTCGACGTAGGGAATCAATGCGAACTTTCTACTTTGTTAAACCATGCATTTTTGGGTGAAAGCCTACTAATGTAACAGGGCTTCATATTTTTGGAAAACATTTATTTTGGCAAAACATTGTTAAAATAAAGGTGAGATAAGAAATCAATGTAAGAAAAAGTAAAATCATGGTTAGGTGTGTACATAAAAATAAATAGATTTATTTGTACGTTGTAGCATTCAACGGAAACTAAGAGTTTATTTGCCTTTATGTATCCCTCTAGTCGCCAGCGAAAATCGTGTGTGACATATTTTTGGCATGTTAGGAAAGCCCTTACTCGGTATTCGCACCTCATGACACTGACTAACGATCCTTTTGTACGGTGAGGGAATACGATATAGTTCTGCTCCATACACCGCTCAAATCCGGAGCTTTTACTCCAGCCTTCCTTGTGATGGCTCAACCAGATAACGTCCTCAAATTCCCTACACACAATACAGTTTTTACTACTCTACCGTCGACAAGTTAAGCAACGCATGACACACATATGAATACAATGTGACAGAAGTTCTTTTTTCTTCGTCGTAGGAAAAAATAATACGTTATTTCTCAAACTCCGCTGTTTCTTTTCTCACCGATTTACTACTTATTCGTTATTCACCACTTTCTACGGTGGGCCAACGTATTGTACAGCTCAGTGCAGCAAAAATAATGCCGTGACGCGTCTATATATGTTTTTATAGGCGGCTATAAAAACATGAGGAATGCGAAAATAGTATGGAGTAGTGAAGGTGAGAGAAAGAAAACCACAGGGAAGCTATGTATTATTAAAGGAACACTGGTTCAAAACCTGACATGAATATCTGGAAGAAGAAAAAAAGAACTTTTATGACATGGTCATGTCCCGTCAACCGGAATATAAAAAACAGGTTTTTTTATTCAACACTTTCTCCACAGTCGCAAAGGAAAACAAAACAAAACTGTACACTCTCTGAAAGTGGGTGAGTGTCTGCATCGTCACTCAGAAGGATGGCGTATATATTGGAAATGACGATGACAAGTGAAAATGATGATTTTTTGTCTTGCCATCTTTTCACTACTTTTTCCATCTTTTCTTCAGCGTAGGCGTATGTGTACCAATGGTAAGTTTCTGCTAAATGATAAATGTGAAAGGGCAAGCTTGTTAGTTGGGGAGGTTGAGATTGGGTCCCAGTTTACTTTCACTTTTTATTCAATACAACTCCATCAAGCATTGCTAATACATATGAAGCAGCTATACAGGTATTGCATTTGGCGTGCATTATGAATGTAGAATACAATAAATAAATCGATGAACTGTGTTGGCAGTTAACATTATTATATTTAACATTTAAGTATATGTCTTCTGAAGTCAGTACAGATCTCAAATGTATTTAATTTTGTAGTACTGCCTCGTTCTATTTCGACCTGTCCGTGTTCGCATTAACACTAATGGTGCGATTTACAGTAGCATATTGTCACCGTGAGCCGCACTCAACTCATAATAGTTTCAAATCCCGCTTGTCATCCTCTCTAATGGAAGGAGTAAGTTCTGCTATTAAACAATGCTGATGACAAGCGCTGCATAGGCACCACTTCAGCATGTAATAAATATTAGATTCCACTCTTGTAAACAGCATACGCTTTCTTGGGTGATTATTTTACAAAATCAATTTTTATTGTACGCAATGGCGAGATCAGAATCTTATGCTTATATTGAATTCAGTTTGAAACTACAGGGCTTATGTTTGTAGGAGTATTGTAACTTCAGTATAAAAATACAAGTTTTTTCTTCGTAACAAACCATCATTTACATTTTGAAAAGAGGGATTTTTTTTCTGTGCATACATTTTGCATGTAATAATAGACAGGCTTACACACACCGTCACGCTTGTCATCAAGCACACACACTCTCTCCACTTTTTATGTTTTAATGACATCGACACGTTCCATTTCAGTCACTTTAAAGCCGCAGTATAAAGCCATCTTATTGTAAAAACCACATTCAACATAGATTTTTTTCATAAGCTCTCACCCTTTGTTACGGTTTATACAGGAATTGGATATGCGCGAAAAGCTGTTTCTAGCAAGAGCTCTCGAGTTGGCCTTTCCAATAATAGTTAGAGTGGAGAACGGCCCTCCAATTGCGGATTTATATTTCGTTTGAACTTTTTTCAGACGCTTACTGATTGAGACCAACTTCCACATACATCAATACACAGGACATCCATGTGTGCAGAGAGCACGCAAGCAGAGGTGAAAGCAGACGGCAAATTGTGTACGGTTTGAAAATCCGCTTACGTGTCCTATTCGCATCCTGTGCACATGATTTCACCTTAATTTATTCCACCAAGAAAATTGCAAGGTAAAAAAACGGATGGCGGATATAGAGAGGGAAAAAGCGCTCCCTTCATCCGTTGTTAGTCATTTGCCCTTTAGCGAATTTGGTCGGATTGGTGAAACACACAATATGTTCGAGCACTGTGTTTGCAGACAGTGTGGAATAAGGAGTGATCACCATGTCACATATTTCACCTAAAAGTGACACACCCATATGGGCCCCGTTGTGTAGCACACAATATTCCGGATAAAATGGGCGTGCAAATAAAAGTACGCAGGAAGAAAAAACTCCGATCCGTTAGCTTTCGCGTTACTCAGAGTCACTCCTTCAAAATAGCGGTGGTGTGCTGATAAAAATACGAGCGGAAAAGGAGAGAAAGAACGAGAAGCGACCTGTGAGGATTTATATGGGAATTTTGTTTAAAGACCTATAACAGCGAGTATACGAAGGGAGGGAAAGGCTACGACGTCATTTCTACTACGCGTTACTTCATGTAGATATTTCACTGCAGAATCTGCACTGCAGTCGTAGGTCAATGTCACCGAGCTTTGGATAGGTACATATACACAATATTCTCGCTGGGTTGAGTTGGCATCTCAAAAAAATATTGCAAAGTAAACAGAGTTCATGACACGCATGGGAACATTAGTCTCGGGGCTTTTGTTTTAAAAAATATATATGTGTGTTATACCGTCTGCAAGAAATGAAGGCGTTCAATGTGTACTCGACATGGAGTTACACACGTATGTTATTATTTGTGAATGAAAGACTCCTCTGGACAACATGTGAGTATGTGGGAAAATACGACGAGGTAACATGCTACACATTACAATTTCTCTGCATTTAAACTGTATTACAATCCCTTTCGGTCGAAGCGTAATCGCACATTTCACTGGAGCAAAACACACATGTGTGGTCCTCCGACCGGAGGAGAATGATGATTTATACACTACCATTAATTTACTTTTATAGCTTTCTTATCCACCCTGGCCAACATTATTATCAGCGATGAAAGTTGCTCTGATATTATTGTTGCGTATGTACACTTTGTGCTACATTTTTTAAAAATAAATATTACGCTGTGTTACACAAAATGTGCTTAAAAGCACATTAAACAGCGTGTTTTGTTATCTTATATTATTCCTCTAACGTTTTACGTGATTATATAAGCGTTTTGGGGCGGTGCTTTGATGTTTTCAAAATAAATCAGCAAACGTCATAAATATTCGTGAGTAATATGAAAACATGTTGTTTTCTTAGCAAATATAGCATAATCTTTGCCAAAACGGAACAAACTCTTAAATATTATTGCTAGCTCTACACTCATTGTGTACACACAAAATGTATGCATCCGCTTTTTACTACGCACAGCAAGTCCTTTGATCTCCTTCGAATTTCAATTATGCAAGACGCGCATGTGCATGTCATTACGTATTACATAAAGTTAATAAAATATTAAATGTATTTCCATACGGTTATATTTATGTACAAGAGGTTGGGCAAATATAAATCTGCACATAAAAGAGAAATGAACAGCTCCTGTCTCTACAAGAAATGATGACGACAAAAGAGATTTTTTCCCGGAGGTTACGATTCCTGCGTAACGTTCCAGTGGTGCACACACCCGAGATTCTCCAGATTATGTGCATCTTGACAATGTCATCCGCTTTCTCTCCCGTTGTCATTTCCAGTTGCGGATAACATGATTGGAAGATAGAAAAGGGAAGCACGGATATGTGTACATTGCTGTACATCTCAAAGGGCTGAACGCCTCAGTGACTTCGTATCAAATTGTGGCCTTGTATAATGTACCATGCGATTGTACATCTTGCTCTCATTATAAACCTCATCCACAGCAGTACTTTTTTTTCGGGAAAATTCAACAAGCCTTTTCGTTGGAAATAGAGAAGTGGAAAAAAAGACCCGAAGGCTACAACAGTGTCTCTCCGTGTATGTACGCTACCCTTTGACAAGAGAGACAAGTGAAAGCTGCCATTAGTGAGAGTGAAATCCTTGTTCTCCACTTTTTTAAGCTTTTAATGACGTTCATGAATGGATAAGTCCCTGTCTCTCCGTATATGTACGCTACCCTTTGACAAGAGAGACAAGTGAAAGCTGCCATTAGTGAGAGTGAAATCCTTGTTCTCCACTTTTTTAAGCTTTTAATGACGTTCATGAATGGATAAGTCCCTTTCCTTCCTTTCAAATACACTAGGGCTTCCTCTTGAGCATGTTTCGAGGGAAAATGTAATTTGGAAAAGTTCTGAACAGAAGAAAAAAACGTATCTACTTCTCACGAGATGAGGCTAACGTCCTAGTACTCCTTTTACGTGTGTTTTTCACAGCGGCAAACCGCAAAACACAAAATGACATTACATCCGTACAATTTAACCTGGAGTGCCATCCAACGATACTTGTACTATTAGGTAGACAAAAGTGTTTCTTCTTTTTTTTACGGTGGCATCCATATATCTTTTGATTCCCATCTGTACTTTTTTTCTACGACGGAGTCCGGTGATGTGTTCATCTGGCCTTTCTTTTTGTGCGATTGTGTGTGCATAAAGTAGACAATTTGGAGCCGAAGACGAAGAAATTGTGAGAGGGAAAATACGATAATGATGATCTTCCAAAAGTGTTCTAAGAGTTGCCAACTAGTTGCTTGTAAAAAGGCTATACATGTAAGCCTCTCTGTGTCTTGTATGGATATTGGCTTCTCGCTTATCCCCTGTGATATCATTTCCCAATTTTCTCGTGTGTTATGTTATGTCGGGACGTTCTCTTCTCTTTACGACCATTAAATGACGGCCAAAACAGAAACCAACTTCGAGAAGACGCATTAACGTACATACACTTCTTCTGAACAGATATTGCAAATATATATAATTATTTGGAAATAATAGGGAACGTATAGACAACAACGCCATTTATAGTTGACCCGAAATGGACTCCTGGACTTTGAGGAACATTTTCTTTCGTATATTTCAGAGGTTAGGCACAACGGTCAATTCTTGCTATTTATAACGACTGCAGACAAATTGGGAGATAACGGGGAACAAAGAGGGAATGCGTTCTCACGAAGATTCAAATGACAATGTGGCCTGCCTTTCGAGACTTTGACAATGAGCAGTGACAGCTCTGGTCAACCACCTAGTGAAAGGAAAGTCATCATCGCCTCTTTCTTTTGTTTCTTGAAAAACACAGATACAAAAAATGTGAGAGCTTCGATAAGTGGTTTGGTTGCATACCTGGAAATAGCAGGAGACTGTCAGGAAAACGCGTAGATTCTTACTCTGCGAAGATTAGGAATTGTCTTTGAGTGGTGAAAAAAGTATATTTCTGATAAAGAGTGAAAGGCTCCCCAGAAAAGCCGAAAAGGGGAACGAAAGGAGTTTTCGTTTTTGACGTGACTTGATAGGTCGATTCGCCTCGTTGTTTGTTGAGTAACGATGAAAGAGTTTCAACTTGGCATTGACTGACTGACTACTAAAGAAGAATGAGGGGAAGTGTGCTGCTCACATTTCTAGAATACGCTTTATATCTAAAAAAAGACTTTTTCCTGTCTTCAAACAGAGCTTGCAGAGAAAATAGTAGGATGCCCTCTTTTTGACTTCGATTACGTGGAAAAATACAATTCAACCCAAAGTGTTCCTCCTGAATCCTTGTACTCTTGAAAGTACACTGTGGTGGTGGTGATGGCAAGTTGGTGCTCACCAAGTCTTAAAAATTCCCACTGAATGGAACATCCACGTTTTCCTCATCTACTTTCCTCGTACTTATTTCATCAAGATCCGTAACTACCCCAAGAGTACCATTTATTTTCAACTTGGGAACAAGTAAATAGAAGGTTGGGGCGAATTTAGGTTGGAGAGAAAATGGAAGAAAATTGTATATTGTCAACTTCGCTTACATGTCCGTCCACACTTTTGTTCGCGCACTAAAGAGGAAATAAGCTTGTATGTCAGACTGAGTGAGAGACGAGAGCGTAGGTATACTTATTCCTTGTGATACTGTCATTGGATTATGGGAATAGGAGGTTTTCTGAAGGAGACAAAAGAGCCACATTATGGGATGCATTAGATAAGATAAAAACTCACTTTATTGCCTTCTCCTACAATTGCCGTCCTGTGCTGAATCTTTTTCGCTGACTAAGGTTGTCTCTCCGGTTGAAGAGGTGCTCTGGGAAAGTGAAGTGTGTATTCATTGCGACTCTTTAGGAATTTCTCTCCACTTTTCAGCATTAGCAGCTCTCCGGATTTTTTTCAAACTGATAAAAAGCGCTTCTGGCGTAAACGAAAAAATTGGCAATTGGTCAGGTATATAGGAAATCCGGACGTGGTTTATGATCCACCTCTTTCTCCATTTTTTTGACCTTTCCATTTATGGCCATGCAAAACTTAATTGTGATGACATCTATTACTTTATATCTTTTTTTGCTGGTCATCCTGTCTTTGGAAGAGAATGAATTCTCTCGTTTGCCAAATGAATGTCACTTTATTAATGAAGCGGAAAAACGAATGGCCATACGCAGTCAATTTGAAAACGCTGTAGCAATCATGTCATTCACGTCGATTTTGATGGTAGAAGGCGTGATGGATATTTTTATTCAATCAACCGTACAAACGTTTGTATCTTACGTCAGACATTCTGTCTTTCGATTGCCGTTCCAATAAAAAACACAATGCACACTGATATACAAAATATTTATTATTTATGAAAGTGAGCATCTGCCCACATCAATTTTATTTATCTTCTCGCGGATCGAAACCATATTTCAATGTTCCTTACGTACGCGTTTGAACAATTCACCGTGAAAAGGGGTTTGTGAGAGAAAAACAGCAAAATGAATAGATTTCTTCCTACAATCGCAATATTTGATCGGAGCCAATTGAAATGACTTGCATCAATGTAATATGAATTATTGAATTTCAACAAAAAGGGTTGCGCACAAAATCGTAGAGATGGACTGCAGCAAAAAATAGACTGGAGGCAATATACAATGTTGTTATGCTTCATGCTCACAGTCCCTAAAAATGGTTTCAATTTTCATTGCTGTATTGTTCTCAATAACTTGGAGCAAAAAAATGTCGATCATTCAGAAGAGGCAAGAGGAAAAAGAATGGTATTACAGATTACATTTATTGTGAGCATTTTAGACACGGTACTCATCGACCCAATCCTGAGGTAATGAGCAATTTTTGATTTTTATCTTTGAATTATTATATATCAAACATTTTTAGTGTGATGATATGCCTGGGCCAAGGGCAAAACGTGAAAAGATCAATGGACGGACAATAACGTTTTATGAGAAGTGTTTCCTTTGTGTTTCAAATGCGATGACGATAGCTAAGAAAATGGACTCGTAATCGCCATCTTGTGAAAATCATAATAATGATGGTAATGAACTCACAACAATGAGCATTGTGAAGTGTGACGTAAACGGTCGATTGTGTCCCAGATTAGGCATACTTCAATAACAGGTGCAAACATTTACTCGAAGCTTAAAATATTAAATATTCAATCGTACCTATTTTTCTTGGTCATTAAGTGTCAGAGTTTTGAGCTTGAACAAAGTTGGACTGCGTGTGGCAATTCAATATTTGAAATGAGTTATAAACTTTCTCGGATAATTTCATTTTCAAACAGATAAATGAGCATTCTTTATTTTGCCTTTAAACCACGCGATAAAATATAGGAACTAGGATATCAGCCCATAGAAAGAAGAAAATAGGTGAATATCTAATGCTTGCTTCTAATGCAACTGCAGGATTTAGTTTTTGTCCTTTCTGTAGAAAATGAGATGGTAAAACCTAATGTCTACTTCTAACACGCTTGGGGAATCATTTGAAAAAACTTGAACCGTTAAGGTTTAATACGTTTTCACATTCCACGATCAGACGAATCCAGAAGAATCAGTCATCGAAGTTCACTTTTTAAGAAGAGAAAATTAACATTTATATGTCGTGAGCAGAGCCCACAAGGGAATAAAGTACGACTCATAAAAGAACTCGTTTTCTCCAGTTTAGTCGAGAGGGAACACAAGCAGCAAGCAGGAAGCAGCTCACGATCACAAAGCAGACTGTTGTGTGCGCTTGCCGTAAAGGAAACGTGATTTTGTTGGAATCTACACTCCTTTATTATTACTCCTCGCAATATCACAGACTCTCTTATATACGGAGTCTCTGCTCTGGAAAATAAGGTCAAAAGTTTATTCTATTATTTGCAAAGTTTCACTCTATCCTATTTACTCTCACGTGCACCAGTGTGTAAAGCCCTATAATAAATATACTATAAAAACCAGAGAGTTGTTGAAAGAGAAACAATTTTTTGGGAAGCTTTACCCTTTCTTTTTTCTCTGGTTTAGAACAGAAGGAAACGACCGGAAAGACGGAAAGAGGATGAAATATGAAAGCATAAAAGGATAAATAATTTTTATGCTAATGGAATATAAAAACCGAGTACAAAAAAACTTTTGTTGCTGCCAAGAATAAGTAATGAATAGACAGAGGAAGAGAGTTTAGGAGAGAGGATCTACCGGGAAAAGAGTGAAGAGAATAAGCAAGAATTTTTTAAAAAAGGATACCTCGACAGGTATATGGCACGACCTTGATGATGGAGAGAGCTGGGAGGAAGAAGTAAAAGCTTAAAACCTACTGACTTTCTGGTTTTAGCACACCATTACGAAACCCCTATGGGGAGATGAAATGGTGCCAAAAAGATGTTCAGACGTATACATAGATTCACAATATATACTCCATCCAAGGATTAGCTTGAATGATGCTTTGTGCGACGGTAGGAAAACAAGGTAAAGGGTTTGGAAGAAGGATCTGACCTAATTTCCAGTTTTTGACACAAAGATGCTTCTCTCCCCTTTGTTGATGGAGATACACAGGAAGGGAAGCGTGTATCAGAAGAATTCATAATTTCGAGTTTATACGCGACAAAAGAGGCATATGGTCGCTCGCTCATCTTACCTGAAATAATCACATCCACTTTAGACACTTACATTAGAGCCGTGTCTCCTTTAGTGCTTCCAGTTATCCTTCTCGTCGTTCGCTTTCACATGCAAAATAGTATTCTGGAATGTGTTATTTATCCTGGAGGAAGAACGTCAGAGATGTAATAATGACTGACAGATTCGTGAGGTAATGCGAGGTGGTCGATTTAAGGGGGATTTCAGGTGGAAAATGTGACTTGATAGGTATTAAAGGTGGGATGATGAATGAGATTCATTGAATTAAAGAACGGGTCTACGAAAAATTTATGTAAACTGTGCGCAAAGAAAGTGCATGGGTAGCTCTCCATGGAGGGTTTCTGGAATATGTGAAACGTGCGCAAAGATGCCGTGACCAAGCATGTTTTATTTTTACTTGAAATGTCTTGCTCAAATGTGTAATTTAAGGACATTTGTGCTGCCCAAGTGTCAACAACGGGGATCAGTTGAGTTGAACTGCTGTACTAGCTGGAGCGTGAATTAACCGTTTATTTCGCCAGTTGTCGGAGTAATATCTGCAAACTGAAATGATAATGTGTTTAATTATATTTTTGCCTCGTGGCGCTTCCTAACGTAAGTCGCACATGCTTCTTGACGCCCATCCTGTAAAATCATATTATGAGAGGCTTTTAGTGTTCTAGGCGTTTCCTTCTCTTTCCACTTGACATTTTCAGCCTTGAAGTGAATGTGCTTGTTTTAGGCAAGTTTTAGCGAGATTAGGATTTCGTAGTTGACTGAATACTTCATGAAGTGCTTAGCACAAAAAAGACGACGGACTTAGGAAGATTAAATTAATTATCACGCATATATCACGTGATTCAGGTAGTGAAAGTAAGCAGACAATGCGCGTAAACTGTTCAAACAAAGGTTGGAGAAAGTATTCTTTCATACGGACGCACACAATGAGGTCCATCGGGTTCATTTTCCGGAAGTTGTGCATGGCTTTGGCTATACTCTCGTATAATTAAACACATTTACAGAACCTCACACTATTCCACGAAAGAATCCGTGGGTCCCTATCGCTTCTAATATAAATATTTCATGGTTCGTAAAATCTGGATGATGATCTGTGTAACTTAATATGCAAAACAGTAATACTAGAACTTACTGGTCTCTGCAGAACATTAGACTTCACAGAACCATTAGTCTAATTACGATATGAAAGGGTATTTTGAACGTCTCTGTTTTCGCTGACCAGCAAATCAAGAAACACGAAACCATTCCTTGTACCTGGTAATATCAGCAATCTGTATTGACCACCAAATGGAAAGCTACTTCAAGTTAAAATCGGAAAAAATGGAGAGGAAGCACATTTATTGATCTGTTCCCGGAGTAAAAATAAAAGCGTTCTTTCCAGCGAAATTAAGGAAGAAGGACAGCAAACCACCATTTCACCTACGTCAATGAAAATAGATAAATACATAACGCGAACGCATCGCTTCTTCGGAACAAGATATTTTTAGATTTCCGCCTACACGCTTTTACACTTTTAGCGGTAAAAAAGGATAGGTTTTTGTGGAATATGAAATACCTAAAAGAATCCAATCGTTCAAAAAAGGTGCTGTGAATGAATATCCATGATTAAATAAATTGCTCAAGGACCTGCGAAGAGAATCGACATGGAAAAGCACCTACCAACTGGATGCGTCGTGTAGGCACAGTAATCCTCTTCAAAATAGGCCTTCTCTTTCACCACAACTCGTGTTAGTATATGACCACAATCTGGAAGGGAAAGTGGAGGATTTAGTGGGAAACAAAATTGAAATGTGAGACGACACCAGGGTCTTAGAGACACATCTGCACTTCCCATACACGGTTTTGCATTTGCTTTTTAACAAAAAAAAAACCTTCACTACATTTCCAGGAGTTCCTTTGAAAACACGTTCTATACGACCGTCGCTTCATGTTCCTTCCAGACATTCAAGCCTTCGAAGTAAATGAAGAAGGCAGATTACTTGAATACGGATATTTTTTATCCTATCATGTGTCTGTCGCCTCATTCGCCTTCAGAATACTCATTACCTGGGCGTACACTACCATATCACCACTACTACTACAGTCTTGAATTTCTCGAGAAATGGTAACGAACGGCAGAAGGAGAAAGGAAACTGCATGTGTAATGAGCGAACTCCAACGGAGAAAATGTCAGATGTCATGAATGAGAAATAAGGATTGTAATGGATTACAGTAAAAAGATTCCTATCCTTGTGGTGTTCCTTTGCATAATTCGCAACGAAGGTTCTCATAACAGCGTGCCTGGCACGCGTCGCCAGGACTGATGACGCCGATGTTTTTTTCGGCATGTCTACCCATGCGTGTGTATCAGCACTGTCTCAAACAACTTTCAACTTCTCATATGCTACCAAAGTGGTTCTGACTTTCAAAGCGAGGCAGTCAACAGCAGTGTATTATGACGGCGTCACCAAAACTTGGAATGCTAACTAACCATAAATCCAATGCAGAGCCCCTGGCTTTTGCTACGGGATGTGGCGGTCCTCAAGCTTCATCTGAGATCATTACTTTCTCCATGTTCTTCAGTTTCTCGAAAGCTAAGACATATTAGATTTACCATATCTTAAACTCCTCGTATCAGACGATGCCACTCCAAAAATATTAATGTGACTTGGAAAGCATAATGACTTTGGCCACAACTGAAAAGCCCTCATTACCTCAACTTTGTTAGCTGCAGTCCTGTGTACGGAAGTTGTGTGGGCATATCCGTCTATCTGTCAAACAAATGGTTTCGCTATCAAAAACTTTTCCTAAACACGACCACCACACAAGCTTTCAAAGGTTGATTATTTTTTGTCAAACAGGCGAAAGCCCTAAGAATAATGTA
>JAHZMW010000601.1:0-12398 GCA_027743745.1 Alloscopus bannaensis | reverse complement strand
AACAATTGAATGGCTTCTTTTTGCTCACAATCCGCAAAAACGTACAAAAAATCGTTGAGCCGAGTGAGGACCTCGTGGTATGGTAGAAAATGCAATTATTACACAAGAGTAATAGCACGAGTTTAATTCAAGTACTCGCGTCTCCACACGCCTCATGAGTGCAGTTCACTCTTCGCTTGGCTTTTCCAAAGTTAAAAGTTACAGCAACAGCCATCAATGTTGTATAGGGGTTCGCGAAAAAAGTTACCAAATTATACCAACATTACACTCGCCGAGAATTGCTCTCTCTCTCATAGCTATATAATAAACGAGAAAACTCCTTTTCATAAAAGTGAGCCATTTTTCCACTAATAAAAAGCGTATAGTCCATTTCATCAGAGCACAATTCATAAGGCGCAGCATAGATTTGCCTGTTTGTATACCCCCATTTGTCCTCCGCACTGAACACATAAATACACACACTTTTACCAGCGGAATGCCCATTTTCCTTGTGAGAGAGTGCTGAAATGCATTTGCAATGCTTATTTAACAATTTTCAGAATAAAAATCTATGCATTTATTATACACATACAATCTTCCACATCCATATGGGTATGAAAACTTATAAAAGCTATAATATGTGTGTCGACAAGCTCGTTAGTTGTATACAAAAATTTTATAACTGGTGAATGCTGACTTGGAAAAGTTGAAAGTGCTCGTATAGATTCTAGTAGTCGTAATGTGTCAGTATAGTTACACGATGAAGGCATTAGCAAATAACATTTCATCTCTGCTTTTTCTCTCGTGAACCTGTGAGGGGCCAAACAGTTAGTACAATATAGGATCGTCATGTTTATTGGTGGCTGCTGGTACTGGTTTGTCTTGTTGTAGTGGGAGAAAATATTAAATGAAGTAGGCACAAGACCAGGGTTTCCCTTAAACATTGTTGTTGCGCGTCTTGCTTCACGGGAGCATCGCAAACGAAAACTGCTCAAAGCCCATTAAAATAAATCAAACAAAATGCTTAGTGTTTTTATATACTCGTCTTGGGAATATGAAGGGCTACAGTACAGTGCAGAGTGTAAAGACAGAATAATGTGAAGATGTACACTCATAATAAAAAGGTCGCGTTGCGACTCCAATAAAAAAGCAACATCTAGAGAGACACGACGTCTCCGCCGCCGACCTCTTCTGGGGTGTATATCTTGTAAAAATTTCGTTAAAAACATGCTCCTGGCAATTTCTGGTGTGGATTGTGGATTCTACGAGGAAAAGCAAATATTACACAACGCCACTTTCGTACACAATCATAGTGTACTTTGCACGTGATTTGTATCTCTTGCATTATTGTGCCGTGCCACGAGAAAAAAATATTATGGCTTGTCGCACTCTCTCTGCATAGTCGTTTTCCCTTTATAAATTTGGTGTGATTTTTCAAGGTATTATCACGTTGTCCTCGGTGTATCGTTTGCTGGAGATGGATCTTGTGCTCACGGCTTCAAAATTATGGGCACAAACAACAATTTACAGTTGAGGACTGAGGTTTGTAATTGATTTAATTAAGTTTCACTGCATTTTTATATTCTTAGTAATTCGTAACACGCTACAAAACCTCATGGGTTAAACGTATACAATTGAGGGCTTGCTGAATTCCGTAGAAATATAAGAAATGAAGGCGTGTGCTGTTGTAGGCCTGTCCCTGCTGCGCCTTCTCTTTGAGACAGAGACAAATATATTCAGTTCATATGAAATGGAAATAATGCTCAAGAGCCAGCACACAAAAAGACCAAGTGCACATTGTGTGCCCAGCCTGTCAAGAAAATGATCTCAGGTCTTATTACAGTATTAGCAATTGCATGATAAATTGTAGTCAGCGACGACTCAAACCGTTTTAATATTTTCAGTCGCAATTTTGCAATCAACGACAACAACTCTCGCTGTATTATCCTGTGAAATTGGTGTGCGCATTTTATAAATTGACCGAGCCCACGCTTTTTCTTGTTTGTAATGTCTCTCCGAGTTTGTTCTACATTAAACCGTACTGAGCTGACTGCGAGTTCGTTCATCAGACTTGTGCATCATTCTATGCATATATGTAAACAGCGATTTAGGATGAACGTTGTTGTAAAATGTGTGTGTGCACACTGCGACTCTTTCATATTCATATTTTCTGTGACAGATTGTCGTAACTCGTGGTAAAAGCTCAATGTACGCAAAACCATTGTATCAACAAGACAGAACCACCCAAAATATCCACCCTCAAGCCCTCATTAAAGTCTGCGCTAATGCCGAGTGAATAATGGAACCCTCCCGATGATCAAATGCACACACATTGAAGTCATGCAATCCTACTTTTATGAACACAATGAAGTATCAAACTATGTGAACGTAAGTGTAGGTATTAAGTATATGAAATAATATCACAGGCTTTTGTGTATAATACCTATTTAATGTGGACATTTATATCGTCCCTTTCATCGAAATGCGATTCACATACCGAGTTTTCAACACGGCTAACGAATAAAAATACAAAAATGGCCTAGCAATTGCGAATCTAGTTTGTCGTGTATACGGACGTGTGTGTATGTATGTGCTGGTAATTCTTTGCAATTTCCCTTTTCCTGTGGCTTTATTCCCCATCCCATTTCAATATAGATTTGTTTGAGGTTTAATAGTGTCTGCATGCTGAGTGGAATTGAAGAGAGGAAATGACTTTCGCGCACTCACTCAGCCGAGGCAATGCATTCTACAGAACAACACTCTGACTTTCAATGTATTGAGAGAGAAGAGCTCGCTTAATGAATTGAATAAATAAGATTCTCGCAGTGCGATACCATTTCACAAAAGAGCACCTAACGTACATAATGTTTGCGCGCACACTGGCAACATTGAATGACAACAATGTCGTTCCGTTCGCAACACATATTTCATTTCCCACACACAAATGACACAAGTGCGAGTGCTTTCTAACAATCAAAGAGTGTGTTCAGTTGATGGGAAAATGGGGAGAATGGGCTCGTCATCGTAGTTTATGGGAACTGGGGAACTGTGTAACACACTTTAAATGGGAATTCACCCTTTCTCATATGTGCTTGCATATCCGGTGTTGATGAAACGAGGGAGCGGAGGTATTAAGAGTGTTGCAGGAATCTGACAAAATGTGTGCACCCCACCGCAACCTGTGGCATCCTTTATGATTCCTTCAAGTACAAGTTGCTACTATTGAATGTGCCATAGTGTGGAATGTATGTTTTTAAAAAGTAACATTCCGTCGATATATGGAGATAAGTATTATTATGACAGCTTGAAACTTTTGTGCTTTGATATTAGCAACAGATGCACTCCTGCTGAATAAAAATGCACCTTGCCAAGCTTCTTTGTTATCGTGTTTTTTATATTTTGGCTGCAGTAACAACAGAATTCAACTTTTTTTTTACAAAAGTGACAACAATCGCAGATTCCTTCCCTGTTATGATCAATTTCTTTCAGTAAGAGTGCGAAGATGACACATGTGCCCTTGTACTACGCACTATTTACTGACACTCAATTAAGCGATTAAAGTGACAACAATCGCAGATTCCTTCCCTGTTATGATCAATTTCTTTCAGTAAGAGTGCGAAGATGACACATGTGCCCTTGTACTACGCACTATTTACTAACACTCAATTAAGCGATAACAATAAATTCCATAAATCGCATACTAAACACTTTCTCCATTTTTAAACTGTTTAAAAAAGATTATATTTTGCCCATCACATTCTTCTTCCAACCTTCCGTCTCGACATATCCCATAACACTTTCATTGCACAAATCAAAACACACTTGTCTGCCCACTCGCCTCACGGTAAGGCGAGCTGACCCCAAGTTCATCGTATCGTCATCATCACATCACCACCGTCATCCTCATATTGAATGCGGCAATTACCATAAAAACTGATTACCCCACGAACAAAAATGCGAGGCTGTCAAGTAAGTAAAAGAACTGACTTGTAATCAAAGCTGCTATATAATGTCTGTATCAGCAAGTTCTCTAAAAATTATATCTTCGCTTGTACTCTAGCTCATTCTGGCTCTCCATACCCATAAATCACCTCTTTAAATATGTGCAAATATTTTGCCAAGTTGGTTCTGTCAGTTATTGGAGAACACTTTAGTAATATCGCTTTTCCCAAATAGACTCAACAACCATTACCGTCATTTCTTCGTATCCTCGAGAATATTATAGTGACATATTGGGTCGTTGAATGACACAACTTTGACAGGACACCCAAAGGGTTATCGAGTCCTCATGGACACCATCGAATCGTAAACAGCCGGGGAAGGGGGTACGAACGTGAGGCATCATCTGCAAGGATCGTTCCGTGAGACACACGAGGAGTAGCCCGTGCTTTGCAGAGTCGTCTCTCCAAATAAGGAAGGGAATGTTGAAAAATAAGTAGCATAATAATCATCTGCAAGGATCATTCCGTGAGACACACGAGGAGTAGCCCGTGCTTTGCAGAGTCGTCTCTCCAAATAAGGAAGGGAATGTTGAAAAATAAGTAGCATAATAATAATAATATTATTCTGCATGCACATTTTACTCCTACACTTTTGTGTCATGCTTAATATGTATGCGCCAGCATAAAAAAGGCTCATGCTGGTTGTTCGCTGGATGGAATTGCAAACGGGTAGAAAAGTGTTCCCTAAACATTATGGCGAGGCTAATAAATTTCCAGCGCTAATTTGCTCGAAAACGCTTGGCAAGAATATGGATAGTCAAATACACAAAAAAATATTCTGTTAGAGACAGGGAAAGAAGCGACAACTCCCATTGTCTTACGGCTCCTCATTGAATCATCATCATGACATGGAGGATAGGAAGATTTACTACCTCTTATTGTCTTCTTACGCAATATTGTGTACACTTCCCTTATTAGCTTTCAAAAGGCGAAGTGGACAGGTGAGTGAAAAATGTTTTACCTCTGCGCGCACACACTCTTTCATTTAATATTCAACAGAAACTTATTTATACGAGGAAAAAAGGCACTTTTTGTAGCATAAACTTCAAACTAATAAACATGCTCATTTTATTCACCTCACCCACCAGTGTGCCTACTCACTTGCTGTGAACGGTAGTATACATTTCATGAGCAACCCGTGTACATTTGCATACTTGAGATTATTGTTTCCCTTGAAAAGTGGCCACAGCTTCTTCCATTCATTATCCTGTCCGTTCCAACTCCACAAAGTTGGTATTTGCATACTTTAATATATTAATTCCTACTCTCATTAACCACATTGGGTAAAGACTGAGCTGCAACCGAATGAAAATTCCTGGCAAACATGAGACTCAAGTGTGCATCGATCCCACAGTAGTTTTTAAAGTAATCAGATAACAGACTTGATTATTAAAATCAGCAAAACCTTATGAAAGGCGTAAATTAATATTATGCATATTATGTATTCTTTAAAAACGATTGTTGCAGCTGCCGGATTTTGAAAATGGGTAATGTTGGATTCCTCTTTTTCTCTTGTGATTAGTAATTTTCGCACAAATGGCACATTTTTGGTTAGTTACTTCATTTAAACAAGTACAAAAAAACGGTTGACTACAATTCGTTGTGCAACTTGCTGAATGTTCGCATCCAAAATCTTGTCTTAATACGCAGTAGCAATCAGCCTGATGGCTGTCTTAATACTATTATTACAAAGAGGAATTTGGATGGTATAACTCTGTTAGAGTGACTTGCATGAATTATCTCTCCTCCTCCATGAAGAAAGGCTTGAGGATGAAAAAGTTCTACTAATTAATGCAAAGGGGTTTTGGCAGACTTTCGCTTTTCCTCTCATTTCCCCCAGTCTGGGTCGTGGGTTTTAGTAGTATGCATTTTAATTTGCAATTCGTCACACATATGCAAAGCCACTCTGTTCTTCGTTGGTTGACATCGTAGCCTCCTTTAAAAGGTAAAACTTTTTTTTCTGCTGTGACTCCGCCAAAAAAGTAATTTAGGGAAGAAGGTGACAGACAACGAAAAAAGGATGCAGCCCCAGGCTTCACGAAACCAACTTACCAAAAAACTTCCCTAACTCGAATATCATCGTGAGCTCTTTTAGTAGTATGCATTTTAATTTGCAATTCGTCACACATATGCAAAGCCACTCTGTTCTTCGTTGGTTGACATCGTAGCCTTCTTTAAAAGGTAAAACTTTTTTTCTGCTGTGACTCCGCCAAAAAAGTAATTTAGGGGAGAAGGTGACAGACAACGAAAAAAGGATGCAGCCCCAGGCTTCACGAAACCAACTTACCAAAAAACTTCCCTAACTCGAATATCATCGTGAGCTCTTTCATGCTAATTACTTGGTATTTATTTTCGCTTCTTTTAGCAGTTGTAAGAACATTTTATCAAGAATGTACATAGCTAAAAGCTCTTGTAATGCTTTAATTGTACAAGCTGCGAATGTCTACAAGACGAAATATGATGTACTCTCCAAACTTTAGCTTTTGCGCTCAGACGTTATATGTTTAGTGATATTACACTCGTTTTGTTTCGAACATGCACATTTATTAGTGAAATATCCCAGTGAAGTGTAGTCTGAGACAATGTTACGTTTGATTGACCCATGTGAATAATTCACGTTCGGCAAGCAACCATTGTCTTTTATTCTGCAACAGTCATATTGTCGCATTGATTGAACCACTCAGCGACTGCAGACAAGGAGGCTAATAAATTGTGTAAAGAGCGTTGTTGCGAAAGGGAAGCTCACTTTGAGACCTGTCAACAGGCATTCAACAATGTACACCTGCAGGTCAATCAGAGCTTAATTGCTACAATCGAGTTGTACTATTATTTCACTAACTACGTTAGCTATTATTTACTGTACCGACGCTTTTTAAAAATTGGTCACAATTATCATTTATTATTATTGCCGTCAACGAGTTCATCTGTTTAGTAGTTTAATGGATTGTATGAATCTGTGGAAGATTTTGAGTATTTTTTAAAAAATCAACAGGAAAAAATGTTACGAGAACAGCATCCAAATTATTTATCACATCCCATATGTTCCGTCAGAAGCAGAGATTTCATTTTCGTTGTCGGTCCCACTCTCGACATGTTGCCTGCTGCGGATGTCATTTGTTTTAAAGGAATGACTAATAGCGTAATATCACAACATTACATGATGATCAAAAGCTGAGCCCAAAAAATCCAAGATTTTTACACACTTTTCGTCCTAGACATCACGTACGACTAGAAAAACTGCAGCATGCATTTGTACGCAACATATAACTTGCATCCTAAAGAAATGCATACGTTCTTGTGAAGGTTACGCTACAAAAAAAGGTTTCCTCTGAAAAAGACATCAATTTCCCTCGTCTAACGATCAACCCAGACATCCATTTACAAGGTGTTTATACTCTTGTACACGTCCCAAATCCCGCTACCTCCACAACGTTTATGTCTAATATAGATGTTCAGGAAAGCAGCTCAATTTCCTTCACACAAACAGGAGCATTTTAAAAAGGATGACTGCATTCATAAGAAAATAAATGAAGGGAGCCCAAGAGCATTTATTCATGTCGTTTTCTGGTGGTGGCAACGCTCAAAATACCATTTTGAAAGATACACAAACGAAGAGAACGCACCTCCAACACGTCGATCTCTATCATTTCAGAGAAAAGCCAAATTTACGAAACGCTTTGAATACCGAGGGAGACACGCATGTATTTTTTCATGCCTCCGAGGTGATCAAGCCGAGTTCTATAAAACGTACCTTAAAATGCAGTGACTTGTACGCAACATTTCACCAGACCCTACACAACTCTGAGCTCTTCCCTTTTGCTGGAAGCAAGGACGAAGGAGGCACAGGTAACTATATATTGAGACCGTAAATTGTAAATCTGAAACGAAATACAATATTGCAATATTGTGAGCACGAGTAGTACCCACAACACACGTGTAACACATGGTCCCCAGTCCTGTACGAGGTGGTCTCTAATTTTTATCTGAAATTAATGTTTCATTCAGCGTTGTGAAGTCAAAATAGTGTTTAAGTAATTAGGTGCCTTCCTCCACGTTTTCAGTGTTGGAGCATGAGAAAGTTTTCAAAATTGTGTAGTATTAATAACCAGTGCACACCATGAGGTAAACGCATATGGAGGAGTCATTGGTCAACAAAATGTAAGTTATGATAGCGAGCCATGTTGCTCGCTCCGATCCAATCATGTAGACAAGGAAATTAACACGATACGCATCTTCCTCATATGAGCTCCAAGCTGAGTTTGTAATTCCATCTGCACACACACTAAAGTGCGTAGAAAGATTCACTCTCACAACACAGCATCTGGAAGCCCACACCAAACAACTAGATCAATGGACAAGGACGTAGTGTGTGTGTGTTCCACCGAAGGGAAAATCATTGTTATAAATCTAGACAGAAATTGAAAATAATTAAGAAGGCAGGCTAATTAGTTCCTACCACACACATCCAATCTTTCCCCGTAATATAAAGGGAAAGTTACAGGGTATAATGAAGGCGTGTATGTATCTTCCTCAAAATTGATTGTTGTTTTATACACACAAAAAATCAAAATACACGTATAACAACTACGTAATGTGTGCTTGAATCAAAACGGAAACGCGTATCATCATGTTACAATATTCATCATTTACTAAAGTAGCCAACACGCCTGAAACTTGAGGCGGACTCGTATTTATCCGTGGTCTGCAATATATAGTTACTTCCTGGACTATTTTCTTCCCTGTCAGCCCTCATACCATAATCGTATTAATTTCTGTAGACGCACACTCTCTCTTTCCCTTGCTCTGCTGTGGAGAGTAATTAATAATAATGGTTACGTTGAAGCCATAAAATCTGATTTATATCTGGAGATACTTTGCCAGAAAAGGGGTTTTTCGCGTCTCTCCTCGCAAACATCAAGATGACATGCGATGCTCGCAAATGGAAAACAATGGCCTCCCACACAGCCAAGCGGCCGTGCCAAGTCACCAGCTACAAAGGTTTGAGTAGAAATAGTAATCGGATGAAAAGGATCTTTTGCTGGACTCTCGCCTTTCTGGAAGGGACTCACCACCTTCGTCGAATTTCCTCATTACTCTCAGGTGGAAAATGTACGAAAATTCTCTCATCAATAGGATGCTCACGTTTCTCCTCTTTGGGAAAGGAATTCAATGACTTCATCTCGACAGAGTGGGTATTCAACTGAAATGAGTTCCGCAGTTCCTACGATTTCTCAGAGTCGTGCAGTACGCAACAAGGGTGCAAAATAGAGGATGAAAGGTAATAACGTGAGGTAAAACAGAATAATTGCGTCATAGTCCGCTGCCCAGCATGACGGAGTTAGCTTTGGCTGTAGGCCATGCTGAAGGTGGAACACACAATTTATTGAATATCTCAGGAAAAATGAAACGGTACGACAAGGTGTGTAAAAGAGTAACGTGCGACCGTTGTGTTCTATATACACCCCTGTGTGAGCTTCCACAAATTCGTAACTTTCAATTTGAACTCACTGGACCAGAAGACTGTATATGTATAACGTACAAGCTTCTTCTGTTCCCCTTCTCAACGTGTCTGCCTCTTTTATCAGCGACAATGGGTATTTTCACAGATTTTATGCATGTTTTGAACGCACGTTTAGTAACACACCTTTTCATTCCTCTCTCCTTCTCTGGTCCCCTCAAAAAACAACACAATTGACTCTGAGAGTGATGTCTGTGAGCTGGGTGTTTTCTGGAGAAGATCGGAGAGTGTGAGTTGTGGAATGAGTCTTCATCAAAAGACTATGTGTTCTCTCTATGAAGACAAACGTTTCCACGTGGGAAGTCCATCGTCTTTGGTGGGCATCGTGCCGCATCGTGGGGGTTCTCTTTCCTTCATTTTCATCTCTTATTTTCGTCTTTCCCATCATCATCATGATCAGCACCATGATCATCTTAATAATATTTTTTACCTGTGAGTCTTCCATCCCGGCTGAACGCGCACACCACTGAATTAAGCTAACATCTTCTGGCTTGACGCTTATTGCTCAGATAACCAACGTGAAAACACTAGTGAGTGTATGATGTATTTGTATACTTTGTGGGTATACAAACAACTTGGGTATTGTGCACCCCTTCAGCCTGTCCAATCTAGTGTGTAAGAGGATCACCACGATCATCATATTGGTTACTTTTGTAAGGGAAACACACACAGGTAGTAATAATATCGTCGTCATTTTTTCTGAACCATGAAAAGCAGCAACACCCATAACACAGTTTTTTCTGTCGTTTGGAGTTTCGACTGTCTCTATTTTTATAGCTCAACAACTACAACCCCAACATCTCTCAGGTATTATTAAGACGCAGAGGGAGAATCGTTGGAAATTACTCGTTAGATTACTTATTACAACATGGAGGAATGTTTTCCTTGGCTCACTCAACGAAAGTGTACAACTTCATCATCATCACGAGTACCCTTTTTGGCTCGAGACTTGCTCTCTCTCTCTTGATCTTGGTTAAAAAGTAAGTCAAGTCAATGCCAAGTCAGTTGCTTCACTTCTTTATATTAAGATATGCCGGCTGTATTTGAGATGCACTTCTTCATGTACTTGTCTTATTGAGACTTGTAAGCAGCCTTGACTTGGCCATAACTTGTTGGGTGGTTGTTAGAATTCCTTTGCTTCGATGCTGTTGGTAGTCAGCCACTAAAGCAAAGTAATAACAACAGATACAACGAGAACAGAGCTAATTCCGATTCTTCATTATCATCGTCATCAACTCTGTGTAGCACGTCTTTGCTTACAAAAAGTTTTTCCTTCAGTCTTTGTTCCTAGGTTTGCAGTGCCTTTTTAGCTCTTTCTGTAGCAAAAACGTTTGTTGCGGCCATGTGCTTGTGTACATTGTGCGCTCTATATCTTTTAACCACAATAAAGCCACACACAAGTTACACAAAAGGAGCACATCGTTTGTTGCGGCCATGTGCTTGTGTACATTGTGCGCTCTGTATCTTTTAACCACAATAAAGCCACACACAAGTTACACAAAAGGAGCACAAAACAATCCTTCTCTTCCTTTCTCGTATTTATTAGTATTTCTCTGTTTTATGAGTATACTGCAGTAACAAGCAATCGTTTAAAAATCACAACGCATCCTGAGGGATCAACAAGATGTTTCTACACGAAAGAAAAAACGAAAAAAAGGTGTTCAGTCTAAATTCTAAACAGAACGTGTGCTGCAGTTGCAGTTATTTCCGGCTTGTTACAGTGACGCCACTGAAAATGAATTGTGGAGAAGGCAATAGATTTCATGGAATTTATAAGAGCTGTTTGAATTTATTCAACTCCGCAATCAAAATATCGCTTTTAGTCTGTTGTATGATGTTCTTGTACGGTATTTTCTCTTCCTTAATGTTTCTGTGGACTTGAAAAGATTCGGCTAATTGTGCCACGATTACTGGTGACTTGTCCGCGACTACACAACTAATCCACATTGTTCAAGGTTCTGATCCAATTTCCTTTCAATTTTTCACGCTTTTTTAAACCGAAATCTTCAGACGTGATGTGGAAGATTGACTCGATGTGATTTCTAGTATTGCCATTTTCTCTGGGCAGTCGAGCGAGCTACCAATACTATAATAGATGTACGTATGTTTCACTCTAACAAAAAATATTCAGCAAGGCTCTATATAGCATTGTCTACAACGATCGAAATTTGCTCTTTTGTATATAACTTCATCTGTAACCATAAGCCATAAATAAAAATATAATCATACACAACGATGGCTTCTATCTCTCGGAACTGCCTTCCTCTTTAAAAAAAGGTCTGACAAAGAAGCCCAAGATTGAGACGTATACAGCGGAAAAAAAGAAAGCATCAATTCAGCTTTTTCAACCAAAAAGCTTCTCCATTACATTTTCTTGTGTACCTTACAGTCACGCTCAATTTTGCTAAAAGATGAAAAGAAAAAAAGGTTTTCCTGTGCTGTACCTTCTGTACTCTCTCCGTCAATTCTTTGAATGAGCAATTTTCAGAGAAGCTCTATTTTTCTACAGGGCTTTTCCATTTTGCTCAACCTCTACATTGATGCTTCGCCATCTATAGTTTTCCTCTTTTCAGTAATGACGTTTGAAAATGATCCCTTAGTTCCTCACCGTGAGCAGGAGAAACGTTATTGTTAAAATGTTGCATTATAACTTGTTCTGCCGCCGAGTCTTTTTGCAGGCTTCCTCTCTCACTGGGCGCTTCCGAATTCTTTTAGCTTTGTCAAAAAAGTCAAAGAAATAGTGTTGTGAAAATCGGGTAGTTCGGAAAGAAATGTATGCATTTCACGGCCAAGCTTCTCTGATTACGAAGTAAAGATGGCTTATTATTTAGGAAAATAGGTCGTAACGATTTTGAAATGGCTGTCGCTTTACAATTATTTCACACACTAAAATCCCTAAT
>JAHZMW010000600.1:0-10152 GCA_027743745.1 Alloscopus bannaensis | reverse complement strand
TTGTGAGGGAAGTGTAGTACAGAACGAGACGCCTTGAATTCGGAGGCTTAAAGCCATGTTGCGGAGTTCTCACTTGAAGAGGAGGATGAAGGGGCAGCAGTGGTAACGGGAGAGAAACTTTTCGAGTTCCAAACTTCCAAGGTTTTGATTGCATATTTTTGTTGGCCATTCTTGATGTGCATGTGTTCTCTTCAGAACGTCAATTAGTAAGTTGACGAATAATGTTAGTTGTTGGAAAGGAAAGTTGAACAAATATTATCAAAAAATTTATATTTGTAGTTTTATAATGATTATAAAGGGTGTACAATAAATAGGGAGAATAACTTTGCAAATTTATGGCGGATACATAGAGAACAATATTTTTACAATGTGATTATCATAAAAACTACAACCGATAGACCACTAGTATGCTCAAGGGACAGATCCTTGGACGCCTCCATAGTCTATTTTGCGCATTGTCTTCATCCCTCTCTTCACCACTGCTTTTCCTGTCTCTCCACCGCCCATCGCTACTTAAAATTGATATTTCTCTATATGGCATTAAATCCGCGGGTGCTTTTGAATGGGCTAGTTCTTTTGGAGTACTTGGCTTTACATAATGCCCAAAAAGTTTCAATTTCTCTGACCTGGGCAACGTTGGGGGCATTTTAAAATTTCTCCAAAACCATTACCAGTACGTTAGATTTTTTTGTATACGTTTTGATGCCCAGCTTCTTTAGTTTGATATTGTGAAGGGTTGTAGGTTTAATATGCAGTCTCTTAGCGGAACGTCGCACGGAAAGGAAAAGATTCTTTTGAAAGAGATTTGAGTCTTTTTTCCACGATTGGTGCCCACGCTCACAGGTCCTCCCGGAATTTTTTAAATAGTTGTTGGAGTTTGTAGCCTCGAATCTGCTGATCATTCTATATAGGGTGGATTTTTGGTGCCCTCACGGGTAAAGTGTTAAACCGTTTTAAACTTCGACTTTCCAACAATATTTTTGTAGTAGGAAATGACTCGTTTGAATTACGTTTTGTTTTCGGCACGCGCCATATTCCCGAGTGAGTGAAATCCGAACAAAAATATGGAATATGTAATGTCATCTTGACTATGATGAATCTCAAAATGAAAACGTTTTTTGATTCCTTGTCTCTAACACCTTCTTATCTCTTATCAAAGCTATTCTCCCTATTTATGGTACACTCTTTATGCGGAGACGGAAGAGCCCGGTTTTGTAAAAGTTTTAGTCATAAATATTTCAGCTCATATTAGTATTACCATTTAATTAATTGGTTGTAAAATTTTATGAAGATTTACCTTTCAAGTTCAATCAACAAATTCAGCAGTTCAAACAAATCATATGCCTACATATTCAGACAATAACCAGCAATTTCAAACACATCGAACCTGCCATCGCATAAAATTGCAAGAATATCCTATGCGTATTGGTGAATGCAGAATAAAAAATCAAAACCAGTACCCGAAAAGAGATTCAGGTAAACTTTTTGCTAGCTTTCCAAAAATCAAACTTTATTTTTTACGTTATCCTGCCTCGCTTGTGCATTTTCACATTTCCAAATCGTATATCCATTATGCTTTCGCTGTTTAAAACGAAAAACAATACGAATACACCTAACACGCTCAACTTTTCTTTTACATTACGCGTTAAAGATTACTACTAAAAAGTACGTCGAAGGTGAAAACTGACACGGCGACGAGGACGACGAGCGAGACGACGAAAAAAGCTGTTTGATCCTAAAAGCAAAGTTTTCACTCTCAGCCCTTTCTCTCTCTCCGGGCGTCCAACTGCATTTTTCTCTCTAAAAGAAACCTTTCACTCTCTCAATCCTTGTCGATCAGAAAAACGCATTTTTCTTCGAAAAACTTTTACTCTGTCACTCTCTGATGTATAAAATTTAAGCGATAATAAATTCACAAAAAAGTAGGGATTTTTTCTCTCCAATCTGTCAAAAACCCTTTATTTGTAATTCAATACTACACATTCGCTATGCAAACAAGCAGACGACGAGAGTGTTCTAAAACAGGCGAGACGTGTTGATGTCTTGTCTGCACTTTTTGGTTTTGACACTCTGATAATTGTGTTCTCTAGTAAAACAAGAGAAAAACAACATTTTCGTTGGCCTTTCAAGTAAGACACATTAAAACATGATGATAACGTCCACAGTTTGTGGCAAGTATATTTGCTTGAACATTTCATGTACCTGAACATGTTCAGCAATAATCGTAGCAAGTGTACAAAAATGGAAGAAAGTCGTAAAAAGCGAAGCATTTATTGTGCTTAAAAAGCCAAACATTTTCACCATTCTTGAAAAAGGAAATGATGTTCAATCTCTTGTTTTTGATGCACATTCGATGCACTCTTGCACACAAACACAAAACGCATGTTTTCTGTAAAAAGCCTTCTCTCTGTTTGAACTTGAACCTGAAGCAAAAAGCAAGATTACTTTGCTCAACCATCCATTCACGCTTTCCATGAAAAAAATGGGCAGCAACGATGCAAAAGAAGGAATATAAGAACGGAAGAGACTGTTTTGCTCAAAGAGTGGTAACGCCCAAATTCTTTAAAAGGATGATAATATTACGATCCTTTTGAGTTGATAATCATCTCACGGAGATAAGACTAGTTCCCTCAAATCTCCCCGTTTTCATTACACGATATATGAGTCTACAAGCTGAATTTGCAAACGGTTTCAGTTTTACAGGTCTCTTTCCCGAATCTCTTTCCTTTTGCTCTTTTTTAATGTGAAAAGTCCAAAAAATGGAAACTTGTTTTGATTTTTGAGAGGAAAAACAAATCATAGAGAAGTAGTCTTGTGTTCTTACACAAACTACTGCGTATTTTATTAGCAGTAGCGCGGAAAAAGTAATTCACAATAAAGTTCACGTCTACATACCTTGCTGACATTTATGCTCACATCAAAAGCTTACTACTTTGCGCTCGAATGGCGAAACAAGGTTACACCCTTTCCCTGTGCAATCAATCAAAAGAGGAAACTCTTCCCTTTCCTTGAATAGATACTCATTTTATTTCTCCAATCAACCATGAGAAAATAACGTCATCTATTTTTCATCTCTTATTCACACACTTCTTCCCCTTTGATTAGCTTTACCTTATTTTCTTTAAACCATAAAAACTGAAAAGAGTTAAAACGACTTTTTTCGTTCCCCTCTCAAAAACCCTGACAAAAGTATGTGTAAACACAATCAGATATTATGCACACCACCCATAGAATGGTTTGCGTTATGTGGTGGTGGCAGTTTACTGCGTTTATTGCTTCCCACGCAATTGCATTCTTTATTTGATAGCTTATTTCTTCAACGTATCGCACCCATATCAATCTCAGGAAAAATGGCAGTCTCACAAAAGTATGCAAACGAGATACTTTTATAATATCTTAGTCCGTGGTTTTATATATTCCAAATTTGGGTTTTACAACAGGAGGAGACATGATTTCCTCATCTTCTGGAGACAAACGACAGCTTCTGACGAGGGCGGTGTGGTGGCTTCAATTCAGTGTCAAAAATCAGAATGTCAGAAATCATGAAGTGTTTTGGATAATAAAATACAAAAGCAGCTTTTCCATTCAAGTCATGCAAAGTGTGAAAAATGGTGGCCGTTTGACAACCTCTATTGCGACATCCCAAACCACGAAACTTTGCATGTCAAAAACATCATCTTGATATGGTGTTTTTGAAGGTCAATTAATTAAGGTGTCAAAGTGTCAATACTATCCGCTTTGTGTTCAATTGTATTCTTCCGCAGAATTACTCGCCACCGAAATGGCGAGATAGTGTGAGCATCATTCCTTGAGCCAAATGACCCTTTCTTTTGACATTCATTGACATTTTTCGCCGTCATATTGCCGATGGCCGTGTTATTGACGTTACCTCCTTTAATCCTATCACGTAACGCATCTCTCCCACATCAAAATGCGATTGTGCCTCCGAAACACAAACATACACACTATGAAAATTGTGGCAATTGTATTATGAGCGAAAACAAGTTTTTAAGGTCTTGTTTAGAGAAACAATTACATGTATCCAGAGAAAGGGGCATGATCGAAGCACACCGACGACGAGGACACCATGTGCATACGCCAAAACATCACGTCTCCTCCTTTCTGATCTTTTGAACCTTTTCAAGCTTCATCAACAACACAAAGAAAAAAAAATCATATTTTTCACAAATGTCTCTCTTCTGTGTATCTCATCTGTTACGTATACTTCGTACTCTGTGCATATGTCATCCAAAGCCATTGTTTTAGTAGCTCAATTCTTCAATTGCGAGCTGATTAACATTCTAATTCACTCACATTAACTTCATGAAACTTCGCTCTTGGCAAGCTGCAATTCACTCTGTATCGACACACAAATCGACAGACAATTTAGTTTGCAAGAATCCAGTGAGGGAGAGAGGCATCTCATTTTAGATTTTTTGAGATAGCACCTGGCCTCCACTCTCTGTCGTCTGCTCGCCTAGTGCAGAGGGGCAACATACCTTGAAGCAAAAACGATAGGATTGCGACTTTTTTTTACAACTTACTAAAAAGTAGCACCTGGCCTCCACTCTCTGTCGTCTGCTCGCCTAGTGCAGAGGGGCAACATACCTTGAAGCAAAAACGATAGGATTGCGACTTTTTTTACAACTTACTAAAAAGACGACCAACTCACGTCCATCCACCTTTTCTAGCCATATGTCGCTCTTTTTTTACTACGTTAACAAAATCCAGCCTCACACTGCTTATAGAGTATAATATTTTTTATGACTGGAGATTTTTCTCCTTCCAGATTTTCCCTAATGTGGTGAACCTCGAGCATACCTCAGTCCAGATAAGGTTATGTGTACATGATGACGACGATGATAATGAGATACTGCAGAGACGAGGTAACGCTATCCATGTCATGCTTAATCGCTCAGAGCTCACCTGCCACACCATCCTGAAATGCCTTTGCCACCTTTTCCAATTTTTTCTACGAGCAAAGTTCGCCTTCTTATCTCTTTTCCTGTTCAACCAAAAGGGTTGAGAAATATAATCTTGAAAGAGTTTCACATTTTAGCCTTTTGTCCATACAAAAGAGATACGACACGACACTCGCCTCTTTATTAGATTATTTAACCTCAGATCAGACTTAAACGAAACATCATCGTCCTCACACGTTCCACACGCTTAATCTCATCAAGCGAAAAATCTCAAACCGGACGAAGGCGACGGAGACGGGCAAACCACAGCAGACTTTTTTGCGGTGGAGTGGAGTAACGGTCAAATATCTTGCCGATATTTATTCTCTGGTAAAGAAGAAGCTCCTTATGCTGAAAAATAGACATATGGAGGTTTTTTTCTACTTCTGAACAAAAAAATTAACGCTTCATTTGCTCTTCCTTTGTCTTCCGAGAGGAATGGTAGTGGTCACTCAACCGTAAGGCTTTAGAGCATTCAACAAGCACAATAGTAGCCAGCAAAAATCAACGCACAAAAAGCCTCAAAAAATCTACACTTTTTTTTGTTGTAAAATACGAAAAAACACGAATGTCGACAATCAGACAAGAAAATGGGGAAAAGTGTGAAAATCAGAAATAAATCAGTGAAGAGAATGCGAGCGAGAGAGGCTTCGATGAATACAGATTATATATAAAAGCGAGATGTCTTTTGTCGAATTTTGTTTTGGTGAGAACCAAAGGGGCCCATTTGTTACAATCAGCATTACACTCGAAAGGACGCAAGAGCTGCGACGATTGTGGTCAGAGAAAAAAATGCTGTAACAAAAGAAAAATCAGAAGAAGCAAATGTGACACACATATTGTTGTAGAACAGGCACAAAACAAAGTTTCCACACTGACGATGTGTGTTTTGTTGTGAGAAATAAGCCGCCTACACTACATACACCCATTCATTCCTTTCTTATTATTCTCTCGCTTTATTGCATCATAAAGGGGGAAAACATGGGCTTTGAATTCCGCTAAAAAGCAAATAAGTCACAAGGATTTTATTTGAGTTACGTGATCGCCTTATAAAAAGCCCTCTCTCACGTAAAAGAGATGCAGATGTGAGTTGAGGAGAAGAGAAGGTAAGTATTACTAATCAGCTTTCACATAAATAATATGCTCAAAATGTGGTCACGCGGAGAGAGAGACGAAGAAGCATATTATCCAAGCAAAATTTTCTAGGCAAACTGCTTATTTTGCTGAAGAAAAAAAACAAGGAAACGGCCAAGTTTCTTCGTCCACCACATATTACTTGTGACCAAACATGAAGAAAAGTCGAAGACAAAGAAAAACAAAATTCAGAGACTTTCACAACACAAGTATCTCGTGCTTCTTTATTGTATGGACACAGTCAAGAAGACTAAGCAAATGCTGACATTTTTTCCACAACTTTTTCCTCGTCTTCTGAACTGTATGTGACTCGCGTGTGGGTCATCACCAGACGACTACGACTTAGTTCGTGTGACATTCGTCGAACAGACCGGAGATGAGGAAGCTTTTCTGGACAAAAAACAGAAAGCTTTCACACAGACTACCTCGTCATTTCACTCGGTTTCCTCCAAAAACCCTCCCTCTGACTCCAATCAAATCATTCCGGAATAAAAGACATACACACAAGCCATCATTTTTTTTGTGTCATGAGAATTGTGATGATGATGTGTGCATCTCTCTGTGGACATGCTGGTTTTGACCACTTCGCCTGTGGTCAACTTTCCACAAGAGAGGAAAAGACTGGTTTTCTCTCGCTAAATTGAATACGAGTTGTGTAATTGGGGATACTTCCTTTAAATACTCGGCTCCAGTGGTTCAGGCTATACTGCGGAGGAGAGCTAGTAGAGAAAAAACGTTTTTGATGGAAACTTTCTGAAAGAGTGAGAGTTTCTGAGCTTTCTCTCTCACTCTCTACTCATGTTTCGATGAGTTTCTCCATGGTCGTATAGAAAGATTAAATACAGAGAAGGCTCAGTTTGATTTTGATTAAAAACTTTGTATTTCCTCTGCAGTGAAAAAGAGTTATTTGATGATCACACAGTGTTGCAGGGAATTTTCAGAGTGAGAGGCTTCTTTTTCCCCTCCCTCACAATTTTTTTCTTTTTCCCCAAATAATAGACTCATCAAACTTAGCCTTTCTGTTAAACTTGAAGAGAGAAAGGGAACTTTGGAGTAAAATGCGCAATCCCAGAGACAGAGTCCACTGCATTTAGGTATTTAGAATGGAAACTGCACGAGTGAGCATTGCATTCGTAATTTTTGTTGGAGGAAAGCATTCCAAGGTTTATCTGGAAGTTGCACGCTTCTCAATGATGCACATTTATGAATGTTTTTGGTGGAAATACAACACACTCTGGAAGGCGGTGTGGAAATTTTTGGGGATAAATGTGCATGTTTGACATTGACAAGGGAGAGAAAGACGCACGTTCAGTTCAGTTCAGCAGCGGAAGTTTGGAGGGTAAAAAACAAACCGAAACAACACAAATTCTCTTTTTTTTCAGTGCTAAACTCCATTTCTAGAATTATGCATTCAACAAAACATCCTCTCACGCCACGAGTAAAAGACCCTGTGATACGTTTTTTCTGGGTTGCCAAAAGTATGAAGAAAAGTGCATCTAACAATACAAAAAGGTGAGTTTAGAGAGAAAGTGGAAAAACCTTTGAATATAAAGCATCTATCATTATTGTGCATAGTCTTGGAATGTTTTTTCAATGCATCTGCCATGCTGAAGCTGTAAAATATAAGTCATTTGAAGTTGGCATGAAAATGCGCTTTTTTCCTCGAAAAATATGAATGCTCTTGAGAAATCTATCTATTGGAGAAGAAAAATACGGAAGAACTACTTTGCAAGTACACATCCTATGGGGGTGTACAGAGAGGTGTGCATAGTGCATTAAAGTATTTTCAAGGGAATCGAGATCGAAATGAATTGGAAATCCCTTTTGACTGCTTCTACGAATCCAAATTGTTCGGTCTGTCCTGGGAAACATCTTTTTTCAGGCCTTAAAAATATAAAAGAATGATTGGACAAGTCTACCGTGAACAAGGATCTGCTTGAGAGATGTACATTCTCCCTTCCACGTGTGTTTTTCTCAAGGATATTTTTTCTACTGCATTGCATCAAAATGGGAACTGGAGAAAGTGTATCTCTCTCCCTTTAAATGGAATGTGAATGAGTAAAAGGGTTATACTTTAGAAAAACAACTTTCCTCAAAACGATATGCATATTTTCAGGTTATTTTCCGTCTCTCCTTTTCGTTTTGGGAAGAAGAAAAAAACTTGAGACTTTAGAAGAAACCTCTTTTTCCTTTTATGCATCTCCACAAACTTTCCTTTGTATCGTCCTCGTCGTCCTGAGTTTGCATCATCTTTCCCTCCAGACTTTGTGCGGAGCAGCACCCAATTTTTTGAGCTGAAAAGAAAACTTTTACATCTGCATCCCAAACTTTTTCCCACTTTCTCCCACCCTGACGTCGGCCAGGCCTCTGTGCAATACATATTTTTCTTTTCCTGAGAGAAAAAGAGTCCAAATAAATATACGCCTACTCTCTTGCGAAATCCTGGAGAAAATTTTCCGGGCCGAGAGGAGAGTGGAGTGGACGTGGTTGTCTCTGCATCCATTTTTTTCTTCTTCAAGTCCGAGTTTTTTCTATTTAAGATTACAAAATATTTTTTACCTTCAACCTTAACTCGCTCTTCACGTCCACGTCCACGCATGTATGTCCACGTTCTTTCTCCCTTCTGTAAAATTGAAGACGTGGACACATTGCCTCACATATATTTTCTAGCTGGACTCTTCTCTTTCTCTAGTTATTTTCCGCCACACCACACGTAGCACACTTTCAACGTCTCTCCAGAATCCGGAGAATATATTTTTGTAGACTTTTAAAAAGACTTCTCTCTTCAGGAGAGACTAGAAATAGGAGGCCATTTTGACCCATTTCGAATTTTCACTTGGCTCCTCGCTGGCAGTCCCTCTCTTATTTATTTGCCTCTGCTCACCATGAGCTGCTTCACCTTATGAGGAAAATTTTTATTCAAGCGCAACAAAAAAACGGAAACTAAAGCAGAGCAAAAAGTATAGGGTACTCCGGGGTAGGAAGTTGCGTAGTATTTTTAAAGGTGAATTCAACCCAATGAATTTCCAAACAAGTAATAAAAAAGCCCAACTCTCCCTCTCAAAAAGTAAACTAGGACAGAAACACACTCTGAATTACACTCTCGACACGAAGAGAAAATTAGAGTAAAACTAGAGAAAAACAGAATTTTCTCTCACTCTTCCACACAAGTTTTCTTTTCCTTAAGAAAAAACTGGCACGCGAAACGACATTTTTGACCATCATCGTCATCATCATCCTGGAAGGAAGTCGGATATGGAGTTACCTCATAGCGTACCACCTCCGTCCACCATTTTTCATTTTTATACAATATTTCCATGTGTGTACGAATATATTTATTGAACATTTATGAATCTCTTGTGCTCACTTTAATCTAATAATTTTGTTTCGTACTTTATGTAGAACGTATTCCTCTTTCTCCGCTGCGGCTGTGAGAAACAGGAAATGAATATGGAGAAAAATGTCAGAAGATTTTGTGCTATCATATAAAAGTGCCGCCCCACCGTAGAAATGGGCTTCCACTTCCACGAGAGAGAAGACATCAAATTTAGAACTTTGGTTGAGGATGTAATGTAACGATATTGTGAACAAATTTTTTATTGCTGCTTTGTTCCTCTCACTGCGTAATGCGGATGCATCAAATGATGATGATGATGATTATCATGATGATCACTCTGAGATTTTTTCTATATACAAAGAGAGATGGATAATACCCCATAGGATGGGCACAAGTAGCTTGTACCTTGTAAGAATAATTTTTCATCCTCTCCCTGTGGAAAGAAGAGGATGTATTACCAGTATACTTACCAACTTAATGACAGTGATAAAAAAGTGCTCATCTCTCTCTCTTAGACCGCCGAACGTTTGTAATAGTGCTACCTTTTCATTGAGGCACAAAAAGGATTCATTCCTTGAGAGAGTATTTAGAGAGAAAATGTGTACAAAAGTATGGAGCGAGAGAAGTGGATGTATTTTTTTTATTCTGCTGGAGAGGAAATGGAGAAGTATATAATTCCCAAGTTGATTAAAAGTATAACAACTCCTCCACAAGGAAAGT
>JAHZMW010000599.1:0-14007 GCA_027743745.1 Alloscopus bannaensis | reverse complement strand
AAAATTGTGTTTTGTTTTTAAGAGCATCTTAGACTTTTAGTCTTAAATGAATAAATTGATTTTTATTTAGATGCAATGTTTAAAAATTTAACAGAATAAATTATATATTTGTATCTTGAAAAAATTTAAACTGAAACTACCGATAATTGTCTTTTACATTTACCTGAGCTTTTTCTCTCATTCATGATGAATCTATAATCTATGCAAGATGCAGTACTCACTGATGAATAATAAAACTTGTGGGAGTGGATGACAAATAAGTGATTGAGAATATGTCACATCTTCGGGACATGAAAATTAAAGAAATCTACGAACGCGATTCGCTATTCTTATTTCTTTGTTACATTTACATTAGTTTACAAATAATGAGGCTGTACAGGACTCGGTATAGATTAGTCTAGTATTCATTAACGTAAACGATCTTCTTAAATAAGTTACGGTTTTTCTAGTTCGAGCTTACATTTAAAAAGTATTACATCCATTGTAGAAACTTTACTTCGACATGAGAAACTAGGAAATTGTGAGATATATACACGTACACGAGTTCTCTCGTACATTTTTTCAGGTAATCTTTGCGATGCGGTTCTTATCTACCCCAGGTTCGAGCAGCGTCCAATAGGTGTGTCAACCCAGATGCGAATGACATCATTTATCGGCATCATTATTATCGCTGTCAGGATATTCCTGTTCCATAACATACTGCTGATGTCTAAAGGCAACGAAATTAAGCTCGCCAGGAATGTGGCGAAGGTTGGAGTTCAGCTGTGTATCAAGGCCTGGACTCTCAATTTTCTTAACGACTGCCGTTCCGTTCACAGTCTTGCGCACCAACACAGCAGTTCCGCAGACACGGGACGCTCTGGTCGTCACAGTTCCAATTTGAAGCAAGCATGACACCTCGATGCGCAACCTTTTCTGAATGCCTCCACCAGGAAGAAGCACAGTTTCAATCTCAACCTGCGGAACAATAATCACAAAAAAAATTAGTTATTTATGAGAGTCAATTTCCGATAACTTCTAGTAGCATAGTGTAATAATTACGAAGTCTCAAAATGCCCCAAAAGCTTTCACACTGGAAATGCGATCCTACCTGTGGAGTCGTTGCTTTTCTCACGACCGCAATCCCAATTTCATCCTCCCCAGCCATAATACGGAACCTGTGCCCCTCAAACACGGCCTTCGGAGTGAATCCAAACCCTTCGGGATAGCTGTCACTCCAAAAGTAATTCCCATTCGAGTTCCTGTCTTCTGACTCGAATGTAAACTTCTTGCCGTATCCCCGTCCAACGGTGAGAAGCTTGAGGGCCTTGCCCCCAAACAAGGGATTCTTTGCATGAGCAGGGCGCACCATGTAATGGAATCCTGGCACTATTCTTGGGTCGACATAGGTTCCTACAAAAAGCATTGGTTTGTTTAGCTTACAAAGTTTGGTATGCATAAAATGCTATTACAAGCAAGCAAAACATGAAATTGACATGTTACAGTTTACAAAGATAAATTTAGTAAGAGATGAGGTGATGCGATATGATTCACCCCGTGACCTCTACTATCAAAGATTCTATTCATCCCTAATCTCAAAGACCTCAATGCACTTCATTTCAATGCAGAGGGGGCGGGTACACATAATTATAAAACCATGATGATCTTGTATGTGGCTTCATTTTAAGCTGCCTACTCATTTTCTAGTGTACGGCAACCTTTCTACTTTTCTTCCTGATGTAATGATGCAAATCATGCCACTAATTGCTATCTGTTTTCTGCCAGTAAAAACGCAACTACAACGAGTGGCAGTTGCTTTACGTAACTATTTTAGCTGAGGTAATCATCAACCCCGCCCCCTTCCTTGGAATCTAATCATCCAGATCACTCAGATTATTTCTAAAGAACCTGCTGTATCTCAAATTTTCAATTACATATTGCTCCTTTTGAAATTACGCAATAAAAAATCTGTGGGGGAGTGCGCAACCGTAGGCGGTGATGGACACACATAACTTTAGGTCTGCTAACTTTGATAGGTCGAGTTCCTAAGATTAGCGCATGGCAATTAAAAGGTTTTCGTCTTTTGACAAGTTATGCTCACCAATGACAGGGAACTCATGGCTTAACAACCCGGTGATAGTGTATTTGACAGGGACGTCCTTCGCAGAGACGGTAATCCTTCGCGTATGCGAGTCCACTCCAGGCATGAGAGTGACAAATCCTTTATTCCCCTTCGAGCGGCTTATGCTGCAGTTCATTATCCGAATTAGTGTTGCAGCTCCTTGGCGAGTATTCTTCGAAGCAATTGCGATCCCACTAACGCATTCATCTGTTACCGACCCAGATAGCGATTCAATCTGGAGATAGTATTATGTAGATGTTAGAAAACAAACTATGTAATAATCCCTGAGCTCATCCTTTCTCAATCTCGTATGATTTTTGTTTGTCTAATAATCTCTGCTAACCTTGCATAGGAGAGAGACCACTAACCCACTTCTCTATCGTACCATCAGGCCACACGAGATGTGATTGCTCCTTTTGTGGCTCCTGAAATGATTAATAGACAAACATTTATGAGTTAATGCTCTTTCTTCTGTTTACTCCTAACTCCACTGCGCACTAAAACAGATAACCGTTCTGAATGGTTATCGCATCTAAACCTAACGTGCAAAATGATAAGTCTCATTTTACCCCAATACATTACAAATACTAACAAACTTATCAATGAAGATTTTTACCTTGTTGCAGGTCACTTCGCAGGTTCCCATTAGATTTCGATGAGAGTCATAAATGGTGAATTTATCTCCAGGAGCCACGACTGATAATTCGAATCCGAAGCCTTCTGGTCTGGAATCGCTCCAGAAATAGTTCCTTTTACAATCAAAATAGAGTTGACATGATGTTAATGCAAATTTGTCATACGTTAGTTTCATCATATAGTAAAGCATTTGACAAATTCGTAAAAAAAAAACTCACTCATTTCCGTTTTTGGTGCCGTCGTCCGCTGTAAACACTATCCTCTTTCCGTATCCCTGCCCAATGCTAAGGAGCTGCAGTGGCTTGCCATTAAACAAATACTTGGAAGTACTCAAGGGGCGCACTCTGACATAGGTAAGGGTACACTATTCTCTTTCCGTATCCCTGCCCAATGCTAAGGAGCTGCAGTGGCTTGCCATTAAACAAATACTTGGAAGTACTCAAGGGGCGCACTCTGACATAGGTAAGGGACATACGGTTAGAAAGGCAGGTCTTTGCAATTTTTTATAGTGCTAAACAAGTTTTTATTATAATATTCATAAGGATGTCAACTTTTTAATGTACCTGTATGAAAAGCCTGGAATGATTCGAGGGTGAACAATGACACCCACCACGGGGAATTCGTAGTCCCGCATATTCTCAATGTGATATACCGCAGGCAAGTCATCGGTCACAACGGTTGCCGTTCTCCTTCGCATGAATCCCTGCTGTTGCCGTCTCTGTGCGAAGTTGTTGGGAACAAGTGCCGTTGCTGGCCTTGGGCTGGGTCCCGGCCCCGGAGTTGGAATTGGAGGCATTGTTGCCTAATCTGAATTTTGTATTAACTTTACTTAATTGGAAACAGGTCCTTGTTGGGACCAATAATGCACGCAAACGCGTACTTTGACTCTTGGAGATAAAAATTTCTGGATTAAACAGACAACAAGTGACTACCAAGTATTGAACTTCTTTGATGGGGTTCTCTGATAATTCCCTAAAACTTGTAAATATTAGTTGTAGCGAAGAACTAAAAATAAAAATGTATAAAATGAGACCAGTAACTGAGAAATATTAACGAAGAAGACAACCCCACAAAACCGTCCTAAAACCACAGAAGTCAAAGTGGAACTAACGTCTTGAGCAAAGTGGTGGCAACATTATGTACGCTCCAGATCAAGGGATTGTCCTCGTTGTAAAACTGGACAGGTTTTGGTTTTATAACGTGGCTCGGTTTTATATTAGTTTTCCAATTGGTGACTCGTGTAGTCGTTTAAGCTAATGTGAGCCAGTTTGTGATAAGAAGTCAACATTTTTCCGTGGAGTTTGTCATATCATAATCCCAGTAAAGTCGTGGAGGATCTTGCTGTAGTTAAGTCCAATGCACCATTTGCTGTGTATATTACGTAACTTTTAACTTTGCTGTCTTCAGCTCACACATTGGTAGTATTTGTGAGGCGTGGGGTTACTTGACTTACGAAGAACGTTATATATTAGTGTATGGTTTCTTTGAAGAAAGCGATGCGCCAGAGAGATGTGCACAGTGCACAACACAAAGCACAATAAATGTTTGGGCTTATCCAGTGCAATCCAGATTCAGATTCCAGAGGTCCTCCAGTGTTTACTTGTTGTTTGTATCATCTTGGAAGTTAGAACAAAAAAGGAGTATTGATTAATTCAGAATCGGGATTTGTAAAAAAGAGCTCAATAATATCCAGCATTTTATGCTCAGTAAATCACTGGAGGAGAAGTATAAATAAAAATCATGCTGAATATTTTTAGACTTACAACGCTGTATCGTTGACTCGAGTGGATTGGAAAGGATTTTATTTAGACTGTGTCTCCGCACTTCTTAGAAATTCTACGCAATTCCCGAAAGCTCAACATTTAATTATTAGCTAATTCTTTTGCGTGATACAAGACATATTTTTAACGATATTATGCTTATTACGGATATGAAATAATATAGTTTGGGTTGTTATGTGCCAGGTGGAATTTTATGACGTCTGCAGACTACGGAATGATGCAAGCGACAAAGGAGATGTCGAGCGTCAAACCAATTTATTTCGTCGTAAATGAATCTTCATTAGTCATGAAAACACATTAAATTACCTGTTTTCACGACACTAGATATTGAGACAGAGCAACAAATAAAAAATGACATAAATTGTGCTGTGCTCTGCAGAAAGCGCGTCACCTAAATATTCATCATGCGTTTTGACCAGAATCGACTGCTGTTAAAGTAGTTGAAAAAAATGTCTGTTCATTCGCAAGTTACGTGAACGTAATTGGAATTTGTACATGGAAATAGAAACTTTCTTGCAAATCTTTGCATGAAAAGAGTTCACGTCAGACGTCCATGTCTTGATTGCACTTTCAACCTTTCTTCTCAGTTCATGTGATCCTTGACTTGACAATGTCAATAGAATGACTTAATGGGATTGAGTTCCTGATTTTTTATAAATTAGACTGACTGAAGTCCTTCCCCATTATGGACATCGTGAGATGATGCAATCACGACGATACAAATGAGAAATCAGCCATGGAACTTTTTTGCCCTGGAAAGTCCAAACGATGACTTAAACCAATATAATACACTATTCAGCCAAACACACCCTTGCCTTGTGAGTGGCCATCCACTTTATATAATCGATTGATTTTCTATTTATTTTTCTTGGGGGTTAAATAATGGGAAGCATACATTTTCTTCAATTGAAAATTACATTGCGTCGTATGTGAACATTTTGGTCTTGAGTAGGTACTAGGTACATTGTAGCGTAGTAGATCATTTCATTTTGGTTAAAGTCGAAACAAAAACAGATAAATTACAAATGTCAACAAGGCTGCTTTGCAAGGGTTGACTTGATTCGCAGAGTTAATGTAACTGTTTTGTACTGATTTTCATCCGTAGCGATGTTTTTTTAAATAATTCTCTGCATGCGTATACTAAATGTCCAATTCAGTTTGTCTTTTTCACAATATGTTTCATGTATAATGCAGGTCACAAAGTCAGGTTTTAGTTTAGTAATATACTTATCCTAAAAAAATGTTAATTAATAATGTTATCACGTGTAATAAATTGATTTGAATCGAGCATAATAAAGGATTTAGGTTCCAGATTTTTAAAGAACGCAGATTCCACAAAGGCATTCAGCGTGCAATCCACAAAATCCAAGCACCATAAAATTAAACGCATGCATAAAAATGAAAGCTATAACACCTACTCAATGTGCAACAAAACAGTGTGTAGAAAGACCTCACATTTAGCATAATCAGAAGATTCAGACCTCGGGATGAGCCATCAGTAGAAGTCTTGTTCATGCAGCTGCCTCCTATAAAAAAATCATGCAATAATCCAAGTTCAACCTGACTCCTTTCTATTCACTACTACTACTATACGAGTACGACGCATCTGTCTGAGTGAGTCAAATGTGCCGATCTCTTGTACACATTTGCTGAATTGCCACATACGATGCAGTATGTGGATTTTTGTGCGGATGGAACTCATATGGTCATTGACAACAGGAAGGAGACAGTGGTTATATTACATTTCTAATTAGAAGAAATAGTGGGATGAAAAATACCTTGCCATATTAGGTGTGAACTTTATATATAATATGTAAAATTCCTGTCGTTTCTGTCCATATTTTTATATGGCAAATCTGATTGGAACTTGAATGTGCCCTTTGGATTGGGACATTTTTCAATAATTTATACCTACTTAGCGCAAGGAACAAAATTTACATTCACAATCATAGCGTGACACGAATAAATTATCCAGGAGCTGATACATCTACTTACCATATCAAGCACAACCATGAATAGTATAGGGTTAAATCTAATTATGCGATTGGGGTGCCTTTGTGCGAAGGAACGGTTACGAATCAATGGGAAAGCTTACTACGTACGGGAAAGGCTCGGAGAAGGGTGAGCTCCTACGCTATCAATGTAATATATATTATTTAACATTCCAATAACATACTCGAATTTCCTTGTATCATAGAGGATTCAGTACAGTAGAACTAGTCGAAGATGCCACAAACCACGAGCTGTTTGCGCTCAAGAGAATTCGATGTCACAGTGCAGAAGATCAAAGGATAGCAATGTGCGAAGTTGAGGCTCACAAAACTGTGCAACATTCCAATGTCTTGGAGCTCATTGACTATGACCTCAAGGGAAAGTCAGACCCGCTGGAGGACACGACATCAGAAGTTTTAATTGTCCTTCCGTACTACCCTGTATGAACTTATTAATAGAAGAGAATATTTAAACACCTTTCCCCAGTTATGCTACGTGTTACATATTAGCAGTGATTCTGATCATGATCATTGTTGTTTTATAGAGGGGCACTTTAGCCCAAGAACTTGCAAGACGGGAATCCCGGAAGATGCACTTTACGGAGAAGGACGTGCTACGAATTTTCCACGCCATTTGTAACGGTGTCACCGCCTTTCATTCCGCTCAGCCTTATGCCTTAGCACACCGGGATATGAAACCAGCGAATGTATTATTAGATGATCGATACAATCCTATAATCATGGATCTAGGTAATGTTAATACGCTTGTATGCATATTTTAACTGGAAGCATTACTATTGCATTAGTTGGCAATCTTTGTTGAATTACGCTCATGGAACGGGACTTTATACAGGCTCCGTAACAAAGGCGCGGATTCAGATAATGAGTTCTGCGGATGCTCGAAGGCACGAGGAACTCGCCGCGGAGAGAACATCCATGCCTTATCGCGCTCCCGAACTATTTAACATTCCGTCCCAGATTGACATAGATGAGCGAACGGATGTGTGGGTACGTAATCTGACGTGTCAATTAATTTTAATCCATTTACTTAATCCATAGTTATGGCTTCAAAAGGTTTTCCAATAATGGTTGTAATTTTGTAAATGTTCGTTGAAATCCAGTCTCTGGGATGTCTACTTTTCGCCTTGTGCTTCTTCAAGTCTCCGTACGACATAGTGTATGAAAGGAATGACTCTGTTGCTTTAGCTATTGTCAGTGGAAAAATCGACATTCCTCCGGATTCTCCGTTTTCAGATGTGAGAAGTTTTAAGTGTTAATATCACTTTAACCGTTCTAAAACTACGGAAAGTATAATGTGTGGCTACAGTTTCAAACATGAATGATTGTATGTTTACAGGGTATGCACGATCTAATTAGATATATACTGGTACTCGACCATACTCAACGGCCTCACGTTCAAGAAGTAATACAGAAAGTCAAAGGTCTAGAAATGAAAAACGAAGGCTGCGTGTAGACTCCTGGATAGTTAGTAACCACTAACGTATTATTTATTTTTTAGTTTTTCTCTGAATTTTAAGAAGTACAAAAAGTCAAATTGAACGTTGCAAAGTTTTGATTTTTTTAAACAGATGAAATTTGTACCATGTTAACTTTTTAAAATGCACACGTACTTAGTGCTTAGGTTGTGTCACTTTGCGCCTTATTTGGGTGATCTCGGAATTATTGTGCCGACATGCTGGTAGTATCACTTGGTAGAGTCCAAGTCTTGGACTGTTAATTATACCAGAGATTGCTCCATTTTATTGAATTTCTGCCTTACAGCTTCCTCTAATACTTTGTAAATAAGCGCACATCCCTTAATCCCCTCGTCCAAGACGTCTTTCAAATAAAAATTCTGTAACAAATTGGCAAGCTCCAGAACTATTATTTCATTTGTTTGTGCCAGCACTCCAATAGTCAATTCGGCACATTGACTCCTCTCCTGGGCATTTATATCAACCATGCACACCGAATGAGTCATTGTCGCCGTACATGCTCCTGGAAATATATCTGGAATAATAATGTGTTCCATTACCGCTCTCAAATTTGACGAAATCTCCATTGATTTTCTGTCCGCCTTTGTCGATGATTTACGCTCATTACTACTGAAAGTCGCTGAGCGATATTCGCAATTTATAATCATTCTCTCCGTGTTCTGATTTTTCTTTTGAGAAGATCGAACCTGTAAAAATATTCAAGAAATTCACCTTCAGTATTTTAGCGTAGAATTTTTAGAATACAAATTATTATATATGCCAAATTTTACAAAAATGGCCAACCTCATGAGGACCATAAACTGCTGCAATAACTTTCGTGTTGCCGATTTTAAAAGAAGCACTTCCAGTCGCTTGTGGGTGAAAGATGCCCATTTCACATGTAATGTTTCTCAATTCATGTGGCGTTCGTCCATCCGGACGAATCTGTTGCTCCCACAGGTCATCAATGTGCGTACGATAAGTCATCGCTGGGGCCTTGTTTTACCTGTAAATCAATATAACACACTGTATTTAAAAAACTCAAAAATCGTTTAATTTTCGAATAATTAAAATAGTCAGTAACGTCGGGTATCGTTGCATTTACCTTATATTAATTCCACAATTCACGATACAATTATTACTTCACGTCCGATTTAAGTTTCCTTTCGGAGAAATGAGTTGCTTATCGGAGTAGATGTACTTTATGGAGTGGATAAGATTCAGTAAAATGTGAGAGACTGCGAGACGATCCGGTTGGTATGCACTCATGTTTACAATTTTCATGTGCTCACGAGTTCCGGGCAGTCATGAGAGTTTTGGGGCAACTTGAAACACAACAAAGATGCTTCGCATTGATGAAGCAAATCACAAACAACAACGCCCTAAACTTGTTGACAGGAAATGATTGATTATTATGATGACTTAAAATTGACTTTAATGAGATGATAAGTCGTCAACCATAAAGCCTAGAGATGAGAGATGACGATTATTGGCCTCTTCTAATTAACAACCTTGGAACCTTCGTTAGAGAGGAAAACCCCAAAATTATTGGAGCAGGTAAGAATCCAAAGCGAATCATGAAACTAGCGTTGAATGTATGTAACACGATGTGAATAGTTAAATCTGACGCATATAAGGATCCCAATGTGCAGTCTCTCTGGTCCTAAGAATATAATCGTCGTGATGCTTGGTTTAAATTAACTCAAGTTGTGAAGGAGCTATAGCTCCTACTTGACGATCCCTAGGAGGAACGTTTTCATTCATACTATTAATTAGGTCCAATCTGACTATGAGAATGACTAGTTTGTGTGCGAGTACTACTAACAATCGATATTGACTGTGGCTTGATAAAACTGCTGCCCTCTCACCCTCCTGCTTTCATCGTTGTTTTCAAAGATATGAATCAAAGATTATTACTTTCGATGGTTCTGATAATGCGTAAAGCGTACCGTTCGATTTACACATAATTACCTTTTAGCAAGTCTATTTTACTCCCTACATGTCTATTGTATAGTTTCTTTTAACTAGCTTGCAGAGGAAATTCATATATTTAAAACATCTTAAGGCGTGTGCATGAGCGAATAGTGTGCAATCTGAGAGCATGTGTATGAAGATGTACATTACGGTGCCGTACTATACGATGACTTTGACTTTCGGACTCAAGTCAGAGTATTGGTAAAGTTTCTCAACCTTAAATATTGCACATTGAGCTACCTTTTTGATCGAGTCGTACGAAATATTCGAATCGTACGTAGTACGTAATATAGGTATGTACCTCCAGAATACATTTTATGTAGTGTTTTATGCAGTGTGTTGAATGGTGTAATGGTTTACATATTACAATCCATATTACGCATTGTAGAGTAGAGTGTGCAAACTGCATGCTTTCTTGTGTAAACCCTGCGCTAGTGGTCCACATATATATACGTCAACTAGTGACTAGAAACATCATCCAAATCCAGATTGAGTCCCGTGTCTTATTCGTCCAATGCATGTGGCACATCGTGTTTACTTTGCTTACTAGCACACGGCGCACACGAATTTTACATGCACCAGCGTTCAGAAGCGGTACCACAACATATTTACGTGCATTGTACCGCCAAACACGCTGTAGTAGTTGTAATACTTTGAGTGTGTACATGTGATTACACATAAACTCAAATTCAATCCAACTCAGGGGGTGGGAGGCAAAAATACGAATTTACTATATTTTCACTACAGTCAGGATGTAGTGACTGCAATATGTTCAGATATAAGAAGTATAGAATAATATTATGTTATATCATCAAGCTGCCTGAGAATATTCTCTGCACGATATTCTCTGAGAATATTCTCTGCACGGGTCGGCAGAGATGGGCAACTGCTAAAATTTCATTAAGTTTATGTAAATACGCACTAATTATGTGGTTTGGTACATTGATCCTTATGCAAGTACAAATATGCATTATTAGGGAATGGCGTTGCTACATTTATTTGAACGAAGATATTCCTGCGAAGTACCACGATGTTATCCTGGCGGAGTTGTTTGGCGTTGTAAGAAAGGACATTATTTCTTGAAAGGGTTGCCGAAGTTGAGGCTGTTTCCTCTCTGAATGAAAATTCTTTGATGAAACTAGGTTTAAGATAGGTTTAAATTGATTGTTTCCAAACAATTTAACCAAATTTGTTTTAAAATGTCAAAAATGTCCTTTGTTGCTCAGTTCCAAACTTACTTTCAAAAACTAATGCTTTGATGACGTATCCTTATTCCGAAAGTTCCTTGTATCTGATATATTTACATCCATTCTGCGTTTTGATGATAATGCGTGCATAACCATATATGTACTGAATTTCCAAATTCGTCTTTGATTTTGAAGACTTTCATTCAAAAAAAATATTTAAAAGCTGAGCTCAGCACAAACTGACCGACAGTTGAACCTGAAGGCGTGTCAGTGTCAAAGGGGACGACCTGCGTTTCAAGTCTATTCCAATGTTCCAATACATACTAAATCTTTAGCGATAAAACAGCTCCACCTGTCAGAAAAGTCCGTGGAGCTAAAATTTGTCAAATGAGTAAACAGGGGCAACGTTTTAGCAAGTGTTAACTTTGCCACACACGCTAAGGCAGAGTTTGGAAATCAGCTAGTTGATCATAGGAGAATTGTCACCGATTTCCAGAATAACATACTACAAGAAAAATGAACGTTGCAAAGCACAAAAAAGTAATGGACTGGATCCATTTCAATTTGGACTGCTGATGCACACAAAACCGTTATATAGTGTACTCTAAAAGCTGATATGGCCACTAATAAATAGAAGATATATCATAAGTTATGATTCATTCACATTGCGTTGCATCAAAAAAAATTTGACGAAAACTTCTGGCAATGATTCATGGTATCGGCGGACTTAACCCAGACACAAATCCCTCAGAATACGCTGAGAAAGAATAGATAGGCTTTTTAAGTCCATTCTGTCGTTTTGCTCTGCATTCTACATTTTTTAATTTCCAAGTTTTCTTTCTGGGATGAGGATAAATTCAGACGCAATTTTTTCATTCAACTAACATTGTAAGCTTTGAAAGCTGTTACTGGCCCATCACTGCATGCTCGAGTCCTTCAACACTTCTATAAGCGTAAAACGAATACTATTATTTCTCATTCTTCTCCTCAGACTCAGACACACACTCACGCGGAAGCACATAAATGTACAACACTGCTGTATCTTTACAAATAGTGAGAAGGCAAGAAATCAGTACACTTCCACCTTGTATGCCCACATACGCTCTAACAACGCTAAACCCATACCATAAGAAATGCCAATTTAAACGCCCTGTGGTCGTACTGTGCCATGCAAAAACTGCTCACACAGGAAAAGGCTAGCTTGGGAGAGTGAGAGAGCACAAGATGATGATGACTTGAAGAATGAAATCCTTACGATATGGAAAATGTTATGGAATATATCCCGACCGACGAAAGGGAATTTTACACAAGGATGGATGGATGGTGGACGACGATGATGATGATAAATCCTTGATGTTACTACTAGCGAATACATAGGTATAGGAAGTAAGGACCCCAGACAAGCTAGAAGTGGTGGAGTTATGGCCAGGGTATCAACACCTGAGCTTTATAGAAATTACTTATTAGATAATATTATTATAATCTACATCCTTTCTTCCTTTTAATTTATATAATTGGAGAAGAGGGGATTCACGAGTAATCACATTGAAAATTAAACACTACACACTGTTACATCTCTCTCGTTATAATTAAATACAAATTGTCCCGAGTGTAATAAACTAAGTTAAACACGAGTACCTCCTTTATCTCTCTCCCTCCCTCTCTTTAGTAGAAATTTAGCTCCGCAAGAAACTATTCATAAAACAAAGATACCAGCAACTAAATTCTTATTAATTTGAAAGCGTAGAGAGAAAAGTCAATTTTTTGAATATAAGTGTTCTTAAAACTAAGAAAAAGCAACTCGTGTAACACTGAAAATTTGGGTTGCAACATAAAAATCTAAAATAGTTACAAACTTGATTAAGTTGATTTTTTTCTGTTTTTCTCACCTTTGCCTGTCCTTACATAAATTGTTTGTTTTTCAAGTTGTTTGTAAAAATACGGGAAAACAGTAACTGATTCACGACGTACCCCACACGTTGATCAAATCTTGTAAATAGTAAACAACTTGTNCTAAAATAGTTACAAACTTGATTAAGTTGATTTTTTTCTGTTTTTCTCACCTTTGCCTGTCCTTACATAAATTGTTTGTTTTTCAAGTTGTTTGTAAAAATACGGGAAAACAGTAACTGATTCACGACGTACCCCACACGTTGATCAAATCTTGTAAATAGTAAACAACTTGCTAGCGAGTGCTACAAAGATCAACATCTCATTTTGTAGGGTAGGCTTTTTTTAGTGTTAACGTTTACGAAAACGACTTAGGTTACATGTTAACTGTAAAGCAAAGGTTTGAAGAAATGTAATTTATAACGTAAGTAATAATTTAAGCTTCCTTTGTTAAAAAGTGAAAAAAGTACCTAGTTTAATGGTGTCACATGAATGTCAACTACGAATGGAATTGAAAAGGTCTGGGGCAGCACAGCGATGAACAACTAAATCAGTAGGTTTTTATAGGATTAATTGAAGTTAAATCGACCTGTCACCAGTGATAAAGTATAAACATTGATTGTATTTGGGTGCTTTTGAATTTTCAGTTGAATTTGTGACATCGATGTAATCCCAGGAGGTTTACAATAGTAATAGAGTTGCGGTTATGAACGCATCCGTTTTTCAGTGAAATTGGCAGGAAAACACTGTCTTCCTCCTTTAGATGTGCGTATGAAGCACTGCTACTCGGCTCGAAAGTGAGCACGACGGGAAGTGGTACGTGATTTGTTCAAAAGTGAATTTTTAAGGATCTTCTTCATGTTTAGGAAAACTATACTGAGTCGTTTCTAATGTTGTTTATTTGTATAAAACAGGCGATATTTAAGAATGGAAATGAACTACCTTTGCCTAAAAGATTGGGCAACTTTTTGT
>JAHZMW010000597.1:0-13515 GCA_027743745.1 Alloscopus bannaensis | reverse complement strand
GTTTCACACTACAAATGACAGTTGAAAAATTTTATCTCTCAAAAGCCTTTCCAGTGTATTGTTTGCACAAAAGCAAGTCAATACACATACTGAATACAATTTGCGCATTTACAAAATCCATAAAAGTTGTCCGGTTGTCCAGAAAATTTGTCAAAGATTTGGCCTGAAATGCTGGAGGGTTTATTGCTCATCGCCCATGCAACGTCGACAATCAATGTAAAATCTCCATATACAACAATCATCAACATTTGTCTGTATAGAATCTTCACATTTCTATGCAAACATATTAATCAAATGATCTCGGAGGGGGATGAAGGGGTGGCAGCTGAGCAAATACCATACTTGATCATTGGAAGTTCGGTGGGTGGTAATAGGGTAAAACTTTATTACAATATTTGTGTATACTCGCAAAACGACCTGATCTTTAATCCTGAGGATTTTCTGAGGTTTTCGGTTGGACATACAAAATGGCACGAAGCAAGCGTCATGGAAATATCAAATTATATATTGCATATATAACAAGGCCATGTAATGTAGAGTTTCACGGGATGACGATGAGATGAAGGTGTTGAAAACAGTCGTGCAAATTCTTTTCCAAACGCGTGGAAATTTCTGGGATACACTTTATTTATTTAATGTAACATTGCTAAATGCAAATTAAAACAATGTAATATATAACGTATTGCATAATACAACAGCCAACGCATACTTATGATATATTGTATACCTATATATACAATATAAAACACATTTCAGTATTGTATGTATCATTAATAAATAGAGAGTTCATAATGCACCGCATAATGCATAAATATTTAGCAATTACGTTTCATAATTAGCAATCGTTTTCATAAAGTTACGATTTCTAACGGATTTCGAGGTCATTTGTTTACATATTTTGAGTAAAATTTACGGCTATCCATCAAACATCGAAAAGTTTCGTCGAAAAGTATCCCGAAAATTTTCACGCGTTTCGAAAAGAATTTGCATGACTGTTTTCAACACCTTCATCCCAACTTCATCCCAGGAAACTCCATTACATGACTTTATTATATAATCTGTCTTTAATGTTTTCAGGACGCTTGGGGCGAAGTTTGTTTTCAATAACAAAATCAAATTTTACTGTTAATGTTTTTGCCAAAACGTCACCCAATTTTCTTTTGATGCAAAGCTCGTTCGTGATACCATTTTTATTCGCAAGTACCACTACTAGGTCAGTATGCCATAAAACGATGATAGAGCAACTCAAGAACTTAAGATTCACACAACGGCGGTGGTAGTGCGTGTGGTAAACATGGAGCGTTGGGAGGGATAAAACAAACGTTCAGTTATGCAATCGAGTTTTTCACAAGACAAACCTGACAGGCTTGTCATAAGTACGCTCAATGCAATTAGACCAGCATGTTCCCAAAGAAGATTGTCTCTTGTTTTGTCATCATTTTCAATTATCGATAAACCTTCTTTACCTAAGTCTCTCAAGTGTGTAAGGTAGGAAAAGCTGAGTATTAAATATTTGGAAAACAGTGGTTAAAACTAAAATTGATGCACACGAAGGTTCAATTCGGCCCGAGTATTTAAGTGCAAAAATGAAACGTGAAACAGGGAGGAAAATTAAAATAAAGCAGAACACCAATAGTACGCAACCAGTAGTAGGCTACCACGGGGTAGTTTATATATACAAACGGGGGAAATTGATATCCTTATTTATGAAGAATAACAAGAAATTCACACGAATCGGGTTGCGTATACATAGGTATACGCATAGGCACAGAACATACATAGAAGGGAGCAAAAAAAGATACTGTTTAGCCAGGTCTGAAACAGACATCCTTTTAATAAAACAGCAGTGGAACTACGAGCATCTGGGTGTATGGAGGACTTAACATGCGAAGTATAACAATAATCATACCACTCCATTAGAACTTTCCGATCCTCGTAATGTTTTTCAAAGCATGTGGAGTGTGCTGGTGCGTATCACCATGCGGGCGCAGGCGTATTGTGAGGTGGCGGCAGGTTATGAGGTCAAATTGTGATCCAATTGAAATCAATGTATGAAATCAAATCTAAGTAAACTCAATCCGTTTCGGAAATGAAGGATTGGTATGCAAAAATGTTTTCGAGTCGATTCTGGAACCTGTGTTGTTCGAAAATCAAACCCTATTGTATTCTTGTTATCCATGAGTAACTGGTGTTAATCTATGTATCACTTGATATGAGTTGTTATGGAAAAAACTGGTCCCTAAATATGATCCGATTTGGATTGAGGTCACGGATCGGTTATTGGCATCAGCAGTCACTTCTCCGCCCTTGATATGTTGGTCATGTCAGATCTTGAAAATTTTTATCCGCTTATGAAACGTTTTAAACCATTAAAAGCTTTTCGAGCCGATTCTCGAGCCTACGATGTTCGAAAATCAACCCGGTTGTGATTTTCGATATGCTTAAGTCGCCAGCTTTCAATCCATGTATCATTTGATTTGTGTTCCTGTAGAAAAAAATGACCTTTAAATTTGACCCCGTCCAAATTAGGTGAAGAGCTGTTAACGAACTCGACCAGATATCTTCACCCTTAACAATGTGGCAAAGTTAAAATTCAAAAACGTTTATTCCTTTTTGAGTTACCGTGCCCACAGACGGCCGGACGGATAAACGGACAGACTGATTAGTGCAGTCTTACTAGTATCCTTTCGTTCCCGGTCCACTATTTGAACCTGCAGACTACCAATAAGTATATCGTATCTCCTTCCTTTTCCAAGGGACATGGACGTCACAGCAATGAGAATGGTTTAACGAAAATAGGAGAGTTCGTAATAAGAAATTACTAATTCTGTCTTTTATTTCCCCCGATTCTTTGTAAACTTCACAGGCTGATGCTAGAGACGAAAGAGATGCGATAAACAAGTTTTCATAGGCAGAAATGCGCAGAGGTGTAAGTCAGAGGTCGTATACAGCTTTCCGCTGGGAAACTCGCGGATTGCATGCACCCTTGATATAGTGAGCATCGGTTCCACATCACAATTGTGAACAATGACGTGTAATCGCTGGACTGCTAATGCTACACAAAGTGCGGACTACAGAATCTGGTGGAGCAAGTTTCCTCAAAGTTAATTTCAAAATTATCAAATCAATACAATCAATCCATACAACTGTATGGAAATGAACTCCAATACAAATTATAATAGGTATCACATAATAATGGTGTGAATATGGATATGAATGGGACGGTCATTCCTATTGAAGACTCCGGAATTTTTTCTGCTTTCGAAAATCGCCTACAGAACAGGGCCTAAATCTGTACGAAATGAGTACATTTACGCTTTGGTACTATGTATGGATTTAAACCGTAATCAACCCCCGCAATAATAATATGAATAATAGTATATCATAATAAACGTAATAGAAAGTTTGAAATAACAGCATGTAGCTTGTAATGATTTGTGTCTTCTGTCCCCAAGCATCGCCCCCTACAAACGACTTCGACGAATTTTTCGAAAAAATCCTACCAACGTCTCCAACTCCACTTGTATTGCGGATATTGGGGTACGCAGATTAAAATTACCATGGTTTATGTAGCTGTGAATTGACTATTCTATTACTATTTGACTATAAACAAAAAATTCTTTCACTAGGACACTCCAGGTTCACCTAATGGAGCAAAACGATGCTTTCACAACTCTGCAGCGGATTGAGCTTCTCAAATCTGGCTTCAGACATTGATTTCAAAGAGGTCACAGCTTGATCTTGTAACCTGCAGTGTCCTCGCAATATCTCTGCGTTTACCAGATTTTATTTTTATGAACTTTTCTGTCTCTTTATGGAACGCTTGTTCCAAAAAACCAATGGCAAAATAACGTACGACTCTCTTTCGAAAGGACAACCAACGGAATGTCAAACATACGAAAGTCAGAGGGCCTGACATGACGTCTTAAAGTTAATGCATTGCAACAGAGTACGTAGTGCTCCCATACCGTTAAACTTCGCAATTTTTTAAAATATGTTAACGAAACGGAGTTTTTTCTATGTCAATCCAACGCTCACAAGTAAAGTAAAAGTAAAGGATTTGTTTATGAATGTTATGTTTTAATATTATGTCAGGATCTAAACAGTTTCATCCGATGTCTTTTCTATATATTTCCTACACTAAGGTCCCAAATGGTTATTTTTTAGAATGAAAATTTATTAAAAATATCTCACTAATAAAGCAGCAGCGACCGCGACAACGGTGTTATACCCACTCTGGGGAAAATAGATACTGCGTGCATTCTAGTGGAAAGTGGAACAGTGGTAACTGTATTTAACTGAAGCTACACGTACGAAGATTTGTGCTCTCATGTGTGTCTACACGTGTGTGTTTGAGAAAGCGTGAATAGTGGTAAGGAGAAAGTGTGAGATAACACGGACTCTGAGATGCAAAATCGCCAACTGAGTCTTTATATGAGCCCCAGTTCGTGGTAACCTAACCTAACCTAAAGTTACGGTCTTTGCCCTTCTTATTTTGACGCGTATTAACCTCCTTGTAACCTTAGACAAGTGCTCTTTTTTGGATCAGACATTAGGATGCGATTAAAATGTCTGGGCAGAGTGTTGTCGTCGTGGTCGTAGTCATATAGGGAGCATTTTGAGAACGTGCATCTTGTCCTCCACTCTCCTTCGTCGTAACGACAACGGACAATCAGGACTAGATTTAGGATTAGTGTGCCTTCGTTACTCAAGAAACTTGCACTTGACCCGGTTGTGGCTTGTCAATGTCAATAGTAGAAACGCACCTGATAAAGTCGTTGTGACTGTGAGATGACATTCGCACACAAAGTGACGTGCCCAATGACACCACGATTAAACGCGACAGAAGAGAAATAGCCCAGCAAATGCAAACTACTAGACAAGAAGAAAGCGAGAAGAGAAAGCGAGCTCAGAAGGATTTCAGCGCGCGTTTACACACAAGCTGCATGGTTCTCTACTTGAGATGAAACTTAAAACATATCGATAAGCACAGTGATGATACGGTTAAGAGGCAAAATGTCTGAGAAGCAAAACGGTATTTTTTCTGGTTTCATTCACAAGAAACAAACACCAAGCAACTGGGGGATGTTATGACTAGGAGGACAGCAAAAACGGAGGAGAGGGTTTGTCGATGACAGACACGAATACGAAATGAAAAAGAAATGTCAAAACCGAGAAAAGGTACATTTTGAGAGAGAGAGAGACAGACAGAGAGAGAGTGAGTGAGTGTGTGTGTGACTGATGATGGGAAAAGGCGAGTTAGGCAAGACCTACCTGCAGGATTAGATTTTTCCCCGAGAAGGGTTCCTTTTTCCCGAGAGAAGTCGAATCTCGTCGTTCTCGAGTACGCTTTTGGTGCAGGCTTTGACGCAGCTGTGAAGATAATAATCAGCGAACAAATGCAGAGACAAAAACAGAAATCATAACAAGGGTCATAACAGAGAAGAGAGAGAGAGAAAGAAGAGAATGTAAAGACTAGAAAGAGAGAGATGGAGGACGCGTGGGCACAAATCACAAACAACAACTAGAACATCGCAACACTTGATTTCTCTTGGTCATGGTCTACTCTTTCCTCCTTCTAACACTGACAACGCGAGGGATGAGTTTTCTCGAACGTCACAAGACACATTCAGTATATTTCTCTGTTCAGCAAGAGGGTTGAAGTGTTACAAACGAAAGGGAGGAAAGGACTAGAGGATCATGACGACCATCATTGTGAGCAATCAACGGACAAGAGTGTTTTTGTGTCAACGTTCCGAAAGCATGGAGGACACTCTTTTGTGAGGTTCATCGGAACTGGAGGAGTGAAGGATAGAGAAGAAAAGAGAAAGGGAGAAACACACAGATTGCAAAAGTCCAACCAGGCAACAGAGAGAGAAATATCGAAAAGTTTGTCTAGGAGAATGACTAAAATCACTTGATGTTCTCTAAAGGGAGCTTCTACTAAAACAAGACACGACAGTAAAACACACGACTGCCAATGAGACAAAAAGTAGAATGTATCAGATGCCGGTGACGGGGTGGGCTCCAACTCAAAGGTTACATAGAGAGAATTATATACGTCCACCACTCTCTCTCATCTAATGTTACACGGATTATGCAGTGTGTATATTTTTCATCCCTTGAAACAGCAATCATCAAAGTAACACTATCAAAATACATGTTCCGTACAATTACGTTTACGTCCTACTCAAGATCACTGTGTCATTATTCTCGCGCCGCTCTACAGAGGCTGCTGCTGTTCTGTACTTGTTGGAGAGCATATAAATTAAGAAAAAATAACTTGCAACATAACTAATATCTTATACTGATCAATATGAAACGCGCTCATCATGCAAAAGGCAGCCATCTGAATACATACATATTACGGCAAATTAAGGAATACATGGGTAATAAAATGTGTGAAAAATTTGTGTGCAGGTGCTAATATGCTCTTCTCTGATATTCTCGGGATTACTGGATAACCAGGCACGATGAAAAATAGACAAAATATTTTCTTCATGTTGGGTGTGCCTCAATTACAGTGGTAGATAAAAAGGTCGAGCCTGAAGGCACACGCACCTCTTGAAGTGTTCACGAAAACGACGACGATTACGAAGTGCGGAGTAACTTGTCATTGTCTCATCTCCGAAGGCACACTGACTAAGAATGCATCAATGTCGGAGGTCGTTTCTAAGAAGCAACCAGCGGAACGACTTTCTTCGTGATTTGACTTGACAGAGAAAGTACAAGCGAAGAAAAAGTTTTTAGAAGGAAAAGTTGTATTGTAACTCTGTCTATCTACGTCGCAAGTGTGTCTTGGGTGAGAGGTCCAATTGAGGAGAGAGCGTGGGGTGCAACGCGAAAGATGAAGTTGATGATAAGTGACAAATTTCAAATTGTCATCGTCCACTTCACTTTCACAAAAGTCTCGTCTGTCTAGTTGGATGTGTATCTGTGTCTTTGTATAGATGCCCGGTTCTGTAATAGTTCTGCTTTGACAACTTTCTCCCAAAGCCTATAATGGATAGTGGTCTACTGGGGGAGGCAAAAGGTGAGCGAGTGTGTCGCATTCGCTTACAAAATCATCATGGTTCTTTTCTCTGGGTGTGTGGAATACATTACCACGTCAATATAAGAGCAGCGAGGAAACGCACAAACATCACAAGAGAGACAGAGAGCGTGTACGTGTGAGTGAAAGAAGATGGGAAAAATAAAGACAAAAACAGAAGAAAGTCAACGAGCCAGGATTATCACCAAAGATGCAACATTCAAGAAAAATGCGTTCATGCACACACACACAAATTAACATGCGGAACACAGTGAACATCTTCGTGTGGGCTCTCCTCCGTTCTAAGGGGTTGATCCACAAGTCCATATATTTTACAGAAACTTAACTAGATTTTCTACCTCTCGTTCTATACCTGCTTGTGCAGATGACGTCATACTGTAAAATAATCCTGAAAAAGACCTATCTAATGTTAAGACAACTTTCCGCTGAAGATGGCAAGACTCCCACTCTACAGGGTGAAAGTGTAAAGGTGTATTATTTTCCCTGTACTAAAATGCTTTTCTCTCGTTGGTAGGAAGAGAAAAAGAATTAATGTATGCGCTTGATGATTAATGGCTTGTTCTGCACAGGGAGAAGGGGCATATTTTTCTCCCCGAGACGGACGAGTCTTGTCGACAATGTCGTCTGCCCTTTTCCTGGAGAACACGCACTCCTCCAGTATATAACCATTTAGAATCATCATCATTAAAAAAGTGGAGGAAAAATCTGGCGGTGCAGTTCACATTGAGTTATGTTGGAGACAGTAGTTGAAGCGACTACGCTCCAGAGAATATTTCAAAGTTAAACTCTGGTTTTGCAACTGTATCCCAGAGTTAATTGAGAGAGCGAGAAAGGGGGATCAGGGTCATGTTTCGTAGAGAACACTGTGCTTTCCCTTCCTCCCTCTTTCCCCAAGCACGTCATGTCCGCGACAGCAGGCTTGCTGTCGAATGACAAAAGGTCCCTCCTGATTTCTCCGGTGGTCAGACCGTATTAGTATTTGGCAACTGGTAATAGAACAGAGCGCCATTTGTATCATATTGATGAACCGCTTGATACATGACGACCGGGATATTGGAGAGTAATCTAATTGGCCCCGAAGACGTTCTACCTGCTTTGGCTTATAATCGTGGGATAATAATAACGTGATATTATGATGGTCGCAGCGACGAGGGGAGAGGAAAGTGGAGACTTTTCTTTATACGTTCTAAATTTCCACGTAATACGCGATCGTGGAATAAAATACTAGACTGAGCAAACTGTTTTGTTTAAAAAAACGCATCATCCCAATGGAAATCTGAAACAATGGCGATTCCCCTGAAAGGAACTCATCCACCGGATGTGCCCAAGTACCTCGTACTGACGGTGGATTGTCTAAATTATGTTCGTGTGTTCATCACACAACATGCAGACTACAGGTGAAAGTCTACTTTACAAGCGAACAAGCGAAATGAACCGAAACGTATTTATGGAAGCATAATAAGAACTTGTAGACAATAAAAACCGAGGCCCCAACAAAAATTACTCCTCGTACAATCTACTTGAAGATAGAAAAGGTGTAGAAACGCTACCAACGAACTTTTTACTGACGACTTGATGCTTACAGAGATTCGGAGAATGGTGAACCTAACGAAGAATACAAACTAGCATGAATTAACTCTATCAACAGCTGCATCGTTCAGTTTTTCTGTGTCGCAGCAATACAACAACAGTCTCTGCCTAGATAAATCCAATTTTACCAATTCACCCCGAGATCGGTACTGCACAAAATGTGAGGTGACTAGTGCAGTACTCGCGCTAAGAAATTAACAACACAATATCTGCCACTACTTTGCATAATTCCAAAGATAAACACACACTCCTGGAGAAGATCAATGAATAAAAAAAATAGCCTGCTGTCTTTCTCGCGAACCTGAAATGTTACTTCCATCTCTTAAAAATATCGTTGAGTCGGGGAAAAAATTATACGAGGACATCACTGGTAATGATTAATAATTACTCATCTGCCTTTTCTGTGCTGCATTTTTCTTTCGGGAAATCAAAGGGTAAACGATACACACTTTTTCTACAAAAAAAATCGTAAGGAAATGGAGGGGATGGTTATATGTATGTCTATAAAATGCAAAACGGTTAATAACTGAAATTACGAGTCGCAAACTTTCCCCATGTCACATGTCGCAGGCGCGACAAACTAGCACAGCAAAAAAAAATCAAAAATCAACCAAAAAGCGATGAAGGAAGAAAAATATGTGATTAAAAACAGAAAACGTTTTGAGAGACAAATCTTTTTTATGGAGATGAGCAAAGAAACTCTCTCGAAAGAAACCGAGGGGGATGAAAAAGAAATGAGGAAAAACGTACTTGATTAGAACGAAAGGTGAAAACTCAGTATAACAAATGGATGAACAAAAAAGAGAGAAATAGAGAGACGTGAGAAGAAAGTGTTTTTTTTCTGTTGAGGAGACTTTTTGTGAGAAGAATAAGAGTGAGTGTAATTTGAAAGAGAGAGAGAGCGATAGAGAGAGAAAGAGAAGCGGTTTTTCAGTATTGAAAGAATGAGGGACTTACATAGACTTCCTCCCATTGGGACACGTATCTGACGAGGCGCGACAGCCGGAGGAGGCGTACCAAGCTGAGCAGTTTCACCATTCGCAAGATTTTGAGGGCTCGACCCGCGTGGATGAACTGGAAGTTATGCACATTGTCACTGAAATCCTGGAAATAGGAACGGAAAAAGAAGAAGCACGCGGTCAGCTTTCACCACCTCGCAGTCATGTCACGCATTGCCCAACAGTGAGTGTACATGGGGCCTTATCATCGAGCCCTTTACCGAGAGGTGTGTGTCATACGGTACAGGGCAGAGAGAGGCGCTCAACACGCCGCTCTCTCTTTAAACAACACAAAAATGTTGCTCGTTTGTACAGAGGTTGTGCAGTGCATCCAGCAGTGAAGCACATGAGAGAAAGAGTGAACTTTGTGTGCGTCTCTGTGTCAGGTGAAAGGAGCAGCAAACCAGTGTAGAATAATGAAAGAAATAATTGGAAATGAGTTTGTGACAGGTACTTACGCAATACTCAAGGTAACACACAATAAGAACAATATAGTTCCAACGGAATGGATGATATCAGGTCGAGTACAAACCAAGACTTCAAATAATGTTTCGCTATCAACACAGGGTCTAGTATCACTTGCTCCGCGTTGTCCTTCAGCATAATCCCTGCAAAAAAACATGAAACAAAAGTCGCTGTTATACCACATTTTGTACTTCTCAATACATGCATCATCGTTATATACTGCTTCCACCATATTTCTCCCTTGTGGCTTTATGGAAACGTGTGTTTGCAAGCAATCGTCGTGATTTTAAGCACCCCTCGCCGCGAGCCAATTAAAAGTCTACTACGGTGGAGGCGACGTTGGTGGTGGGGATGTGTTTCAGTTAATTAAACGATTTTCCTCCTAAACGTGTGTTTTGCAAGCAATCGTCGTGATTTTAAGCACCCCTCGCCGCGAGCCAATTAAAAGTCTACTACGGTGGAGGCGACGTTGGTGGTGGGGATGTGTTTCAGTTAATTAAACGATTTTCCTCCCGTTATGTTTCTCATTACAGGACGTTCTAGCGATTCTCTCAGGTGAAAGAATTTTTCCTCCTTTTTGACAACTTGGCCTTGGTGTTCCTCTTCATGGAGGGAGCTTTATGGAGTTTGCGATGGTGCGAGGGTATGCCACTTTTCCATTTTGTAATTTTACTAGCTATACTTTAGCTATCTTTCACTTGACTACAATGTTCTTTGTAGTGAGCACCCCGACGAGAGAAAGGGCGAGAGCCAGAAGGCGCAATTTTTTCACTTTCATTTCATTCTCATTTTTTTCTCTCCTGCTCTCGCGAGGGAGCCGCAGGCCAAGTAAATAATGCCTGAGAAGATGAGACTGAAGAGAGATGGATGAGTCGAGGGACTCGCTCGTGTAAGCTCTCTCGCTTTACCTCCGCGAGAGGAGACAAGGTGTGCGCAGGAGAGAAATGAAGCTGCTTTCTCTCACCTCACTCACGCCATCCGATCCAGTCTGCTGGCGTAATGAGGTTTTCCCAGTAGAGAGTGAAACTAAACTTGTCAACAAGGGAGAGGAAGGAGAAAGGGGGAAGAAAAAGAGGAGAAAAGGGAAACAACAAGAGACGGACAAAGATTTTCTCAAGATTTACTTCGAATCCTCGTTGCCGACGTGAATTTTTTTTACCTCATTAGACAGGTACACACAAAAAGGAAGAGAAAGTGATAGAAAGGGAGATGGAAGAAAAACTGGTTTCTCCAGCTTTTCCTTTCACTTTTCTCTCGTCTTCTCGTCATCCATTGTGTTCAAAAAAAAGTAGGGCAAAGCTATCGAGATCATTCCCGGGGAGTTTGTGTGTGTCTTCATTCTATCTTCATCTCTAACAACACAACACACAACAACCTCTAATGTCACTAATAGAATGTGCTCTCCGAAATAAGGTGGGATTCGACGAAGCAAGAAAGATGAAGCTTTCACTCCTTTCTCTCCCCCCTTTCCGTTTTTCTCAAACGAGGGCGATATTTTGCTAAGAGCACCTTCACTTGACAAGGTGAAAGATGTAGAATAGGAAAGAGAAAGTTCGCTGTTTTTCAATACGCTCCACTACGCCATTCAGAGCGCCTTATCTCTCTAATATCCACATTATTCCTGAGGAAAAATATCTTCCTCATTTTTATTTTGTTCTCTCTAGTTTCGCAGTGATGCAAAGTAGCAAAGGATTTCTACTTTCACTAGTTTCGTGATCCACGGAAAAAGCTTTGGAAATTGAGTTGAATGGTAACGTACAGAGTTTGGCACAGTACGGCTGGGGGATATATACTAAAAATCTTCGCTTTGAGCACTAAATGTGTTGCACAAAACACTACTCTGCGAAAGACAGGCGAGAACGTGGAAAGTCTTAGAAATTCGTAAACGAGCGCTCTTCTTTAAAAAGGCAGTGTACCTAATGCTTATTATAATTTCGTTTTTTTATAAAGATTTTGTTTTGAGGTGGATGTGGTTAGAGAGGAAAAGATTCGATCACTTTACATAAACTGACTCATCTTGCTATTGTTACGGGAAAAGAGTGGAAGATACATGGAAATGAGTTGCCTAAATTAGAGAGTGAATATTGTAATTTTATAGAAGTTAGCAAAGTCTTGTATTTTGCGATTCAGAACGGGGGTTTTCGGAGAAGGGGAGTATGGTATTTGCAAAATGACGAATTTTAAGCGACCGATTTATATTGCCACAATTTCTACCTTCATCCACTCAATGCATAGTTTCATTTGTTTAAGGGAAAGAGGTTCTACTTTGGAGGTGGAATGCAATGGAAGAGTAAGAGTCACTTTGCCTGTATTTTCGTAATGTGGACCCGCTGATTGGGGGTCATATTTTGGGAGGCGACTGAAGGGTTCATGTTGTGTGGACGTTGTTTTAATAAATGATCATATATTAATGGTACAAAAAATTTCCTATTACGATAACAATCACAATGGCATTTTCTTTGTTTTGCTTATGAAATGCTCAATTTTATTATGGCTTTGTGTTGATTTATGAAGTTTTTGACACGACGACCCTTTCTAGTGTATCCCTGTGACTGACATTTCAGACTCCGCAGCATCGTCAATGGTAATTTCGATCAGATTCGGAAGGGCTGTACTAAAAGCGTGGAACTCTTTGGTCAAAAATCAACTTTGCCCGTTAAATTCTTTAATTTAAGATGAACCGCAAGGCGTTTGAGATCGGTTGAAATCCAAGAAGAAAACTGCACAGGTACTGATATGGTAAAAGAAGAATTGAAGTGTGTCGTATTTTGAGGGGAAGAGAAAAGATTGTCTGGCTATTCCTTGGGCTTCTGATGATATCTTGATTGGAACCAAACAGAAAACTAGCCACGATTCAGTATTGAGCCAGAAACTTTTCTGCAACACATCTAATTGGATACCTATCCATTCAACATTCTTTCTAGATGGGTAGTTTAATTTAATACCCACCCTCAAATAATTATTGAATAATTAAACAAACCACATAATATGGTATACCATTTCCACACTGCTTGACTGACAGTTGAAATTTACAAAAAACGGTGCTCCTGCATTTTTCCATATTTCAGAAACAGATAAGAAAAACATAATTTGGCTGCATTCCTGTTGTTAGACTGATTGTAGCAGTCAGAGAAGAAAGCCCCATAGCTGAAATTCAGGGTGGCAACTTTCACCGCGGTGACGAGCGGCTGCTTTCGCTTTTTAGTGACGTAGAAACGGAATCAGAACGGAATGCCTCAGTTTCATCCAATTCGTGTATTTGTTGCTCTATTCAGAACGAAAAGGGTCAAGTAGGACGGGGTATAAGATTTTGGTGGGGATGCAAAAAAAAAAAGAGAAATGAGTGAGAGAGATGAAGAAAGCTATGAATGGGTTGCTGACAACGAGTTCGCAGACCTCTTGGTCCATCAC
>JAHZMW010000596.1:0-11720 GCA_027743745.1 Alloscopus bannaensis | reverse complement strand
GTCCCATTCCCCGAAATAAACCAACAACGAAGCCCAGATATTCCCCAAAACTCCCCCAACCCCCTTGCAACCTATATTTCCACGTTACAAGATGCGGGGTAGTCTTTAATTTTTTTTTTCTAGTTCTGTTTTAGAAAAAATTGGTGGAAGTTGTGCCCACGTACCTCGCTCTACTATCTGGGGCCCTACATCTCCCCAAACCAACAATTTCGTTAGCTTTTTTTCTTAAAATTACCATAATTTTATTAGGCCATAAATGTTGTGATTTGGTAATAATTTCAGACATTCGAATATTAAACATGCCACCGGCAAGGAAGGTAGCCAAACGTACTCGAGTCGTCACGAACGACGACAATGAACCACCCACCCCACCACATTCCCCCATAATTTCCACTTATCCAATACCCTCCCACCCTTTACCCACTTTCCCCATTAGTCAAATTATTCAGAGTTTTCGAACTTTCGACGGAACGTCACCAGCGGAGCAGTGGCTTCCAAAGTACATCGCCGATTGTAAAGCCCATCAATTGAACGCGGAGTGGGCACGATTAAATATTGATCGAGTGCTCGCAGGTTCAGTGAAGAGTTGGTTTAGTAGTAGAGAGCACGAATTTTTGTCCCCCCTTCTCCCAACAGAAACCGATGATGCCCGATTTCAGCATATCGCCCAAGAGCTTAAATTTAATTTTGGAATCGAATCCCTAAGAACCCAAGCAAAAATAAAATGTAAAAAGATTACATTTAACCCCAAAGACGACCCTCAAGCTTATGTTATGACGAAGTTAGAATCTTTAGCCCAAATTGATCCCGAAATGACAAATGCAAAAAAATTAAAATCCCTTATTGCCGGCCTTCCCCCTCAACTCCTCCAACTTATGACAGTCAGCCTAGACCCAATAACTACTACTCCCACACAATTTCTAGAACGTCTTAGAGCATATATTGAGATTGCCCCACTTCCCCAGTCCTCTGCTCCTAACATTCAATCACAATACCCCCGTATGGCTAGTCCCCCACAATTCCTAACCTCATACCGTCCAAGTCCAGCCCCACGGGCATATATTAATACCCGTTGCAACTATTGTAACAAAATTGGCCATTCAATTAATGACTGCTACACACGGCGTCATGCTATGGGCATCCCAGTTCCCGTTTGTCAATCCTGTTTCAAAATCGGCCATGACCAACAATACTGCCGAGGCAACAATCAACTCAACGTCCCAGTTTTTCCTCCAAACACCTCAAGCACACGACCACCTCCCTCCTTTAACCGTCCACCCTCCCAAACGTCAGCAAATTTTGTGCCCCCAAACAACTCTCCCCGATTTACCCATAATTCACGTTTTAACCAATCGGAAAACTAACTGACCTGTTGAAGCGGGATCAACAGGTCAGGCCAGAGCATGAAAAAATAACCAATCGAAAATCTATACAACAAATTCGCAGCCCAGAAATACCACACCCCCCTTCCATGTCCCCTCCAAGTGTAGTCCCGCCTGCACTCGAAAACACCAGCCCTCCTCTAAACACGATCCCAAATCCCACTAGTCTAATCAAACAATATATACAATTCGATACTTTGTCTTTGGAAGCACTTGTAGACACGGGAGCTAACATCTCTACAATTTCACCAACTACATTTCGATCCCTCCCCCCAACTTCCATTGAGTCCGTAGCAGACATTCCCCCGATTCCAATTTCACTCGCCACCCACAACGCAACCCCTCTGGAAATAACTCAAACTGCCCATTTAAAATTTAATATTCTCGGATTCCCCCAAACTTTTAGTTGGAAATTTCACATACTCCCCCATTCCACTAACCCAGCAATCATAGGCTTAGATTTTTTATCAACCTCGCCTTTCCTCGTCGATCCAAAAAACAAGGTTTTGATTTCCCGTCAAAAACCCCCACCACCACCACAGCTATTGCTCCGCCCATTACGAAACGTAGTAATTCCACCTAATTCCACAATGAGAATCCCACTGAGTACAAACCCTTCCCCTGATAGTGATGTAATTATTCAACCCTTTTCCGCATTTACTGCAAAGCAAAATCTTCTAGTCCCTTTCAGCATTTGCGCATTAGAAAATAATTTGACTACCACGTTTATTACTAACCCCACTTGCCTCCCCATTAAACTTTCAATGACAGAAACCATCGCAACTTGTAGCCTACCAAACCAAGCCCATTACATTCATCCTTTAAATTCTTCCTACCCAAATAATACTTTCCAAATATCTCAAATCGAGCTACACCCAAAAATTGATCCTAACATAGAGACCCTCAACATCAACCCATTATTACCACCTGAACAAAAACAGTCAATACGTACCCTTTTAAATAAATACCGCTCCGTCTTTGCTTTCGACCCTTCCGAATTGGGAAAAACTCCCATCGTGAAACATACCATAGATACCGGCGATAGCCTCCCAATACGCCAATCCCCTTATCGTGTCTCACCCCATGAACGCGAACATCTCAAAACCGAAGTCCAGAAACTATTAGACCTAGGTGTTGTCCAACCTTCCAATTCCCCTTATGCATCCCCCGTAGTTTTAGTCCAAAAGCCAGATGGTAGTTGGAGATTTTGCGTTGATTATCGCAAACTAAACAAAATAACCAAAACCGACGTTTATCCCCTCCCACGAATGGATGATGCCCTGGATCGCCTAGCCGGAATCAAATTTGCCACCACTCTCGATTTGATGTCAGGCTACTACCAAGTCCCAATGTCCCCGGAATCCATTACCTCGTTCTGTCTCATTTAAAGTGGTCCATGGTACTTGTTTACCTTGACGATATTTTGGTCCTCGGTAGAACCCTCGAAGAACACAATTCTAATCTGGAGTTGGTTTTACAAGCACTCCAAACGGCAAACCTAACATTGAAGCCCAGTAAATGCCATTTTGCCGAGCCAAAACTAAAATTTTTAGGCCACATAATTAGCGAACAGGGCATTGAAGTTAACCCTGAAAAAACCCTAGCCGTTAAGAACTTCCCCAAACCGTTAAAACTAAAACACGTAAGATCCTTTCTGTCCCTTTGTTCATTTTACCGTAGATTTGTCCCCCAATTTGCCAAAATAGCCCATCCTTTAATTGCTCTTACTCATAAAAATACGCCTTTTCGTTGGAATGAACCCCATAATCAGGCCTTTGAAAAATTGAAAAATGCCCTTACATCCCCACCCGTACTAGCCCACTTTAACCCAGATTATCGAACAGAATTACACACCGACGCCTCTAATTTAGGACTTGGCGGTGTACTGATGCAAATTAACCCTACGGACAATTCCCGTCATCCCATAGCTTATACCTCACGCACCCTTAGCAGCCCAGAACTAAACTATACCATTACGGAACTCGAGTGCCTAGCAGTAGTATATTCAATTGACAAGTTTCGCCCCTTTACAGTCGTCACAGACCATTGCTCTCTTTGCCATCTCCTAAATCTTAAAAACCCAAACGGTCGACTCGCAAGATGGTCGCTTTCCCTTCAACCTTATAATTTCCAAGTAATTTACAACAGCGGCAAGTCCCACGGCCACGTCGATGCTCTATCCCGCCACCCAGTGCCCATTGATAGCGAACGGCTAACAGAAAACCTCTTATTTTCTATCCACACCCATCAACCCGTAGAAACATTTCCTAATATTATCGCTCTCCAAAACGCAGACCCCAAGCTTTCCAAAATTATTGATTCATTCCATAATGGTCCCAATCCCACTAAATACCCCGACTTTGCTGTTCAAAACGGTATTCTATATAGGGCCAATTATAACCCGCACCAACCCCTTTGGGCTCTTTGTATTCCTTCTTCCCTTCAAACCGACGCCCTTAAATCCGTCCATAATGACCCTTCCGGCGGGCACTTCGGGTTTTTCAAAACCTGGTCGAGAATGCAGTCCCGGTTCTGGTGGGCGTCCATGTACCAAACTACCCGTAAATATATTGAGTCCTGTGAAACCTGCCAAAAGTACTTCCGTCGCAATACCCTCCCATCCGCGCCACTATGCCCAATTACTCCACCGGAAGCCCCATTTGAACGTATTGCGATAGACTTTATTGGTCCATTTCCTAGGTCACATTCTGGCAAGTGCTACGCTTTAGTTATTTCTGATCATTTGACCCGATATGTTGAAGCAGTCCCTGTTCCCCGTGCTACCACGGCCCACACGATAACGTCAATCACAAATCGTGTTATTTACCGCCATGGTATCCCAAAAACCATTTTGGCAGACCAAGGCTCTCATTTTGAATCCCGTGAATTCAAATCCTTCTGCGATTCCCTTAAAATCACACTAACGTTTACAGCCCCCTATTCCCCCAATGTGAACGGTTTATGTGAAAAGAATAATGACACAATCAAACGTACCCTAGCCAAGCTATTACACGATAAGGGCGGAGATTGGGAAACACATTTAGTCCCAGCAGTTTTTGCCCATAATTCAACTATCCACTCCGTCACTAAATACTCCCCATTTTTCCTTGTCCATGGCCGCGAACCCCGTTTCAATTGCGATAATCAGTTTCCTACATCCCTTGTTCCCTCATTTAGTTCTGAACCGCTTACCCGAGCCCGTTTCGCAAAAGACGCCCACGCTAAAACCCGAGAAAATACTATAAACTTTCAAAGTCGTCAATCGCATAGTTACAACGCTACCCATCCTCCCTGTTCATTCCAGCCTGAAGACCTTGTCCTTCACGCCCGCCTCGAATCTACACCGGGCAAGGTCAATAAGTTTGAGCCTAAATGGCGCGGCCCATACAAAATCCTTTCCCAAGTTGGCCCAATTTCTTACGAAGTCCAAGACCTCCGTCCTCATCGTCGTCAAAAAGACAAAGTTTTTGTGGCCAACGGCAGACACCTTCGTCGTTTCGTACCAGAGACACAGAATTCACAGATTTCATTAATTTTGCCTGTCGTTTCACCATTTCAGATGGATGCCCCTATTCCAGATCAGGAGGAAAGGAGACTCATGGCCACCGAAGTTTCGTCCTGGTTCGACGAATGTGAAGAAGAAGGCCTTGACCCTTGGAACAATCACCGACCACCAACCCCACCCCAGCAAATCCCCCAAATCCCACCAAAATTCTCAGCTCCAATCGTTTTCCGACCCACCACCACTGACCCCTGTAACCGCGTCTTTCGCAAGAGACCAACTTTGGATTCGATTCCGGAGGAACCCGTGAAGCGAATATTTTTGAATCCAATAACCCCTGACCACAGATCCCCGCCACCTTTCCTGGAACACATCGAGAAAATCCCCAGAAACCCTGATTTCATCATTCCAAAACGCCCTCCACAAACTCCCGTCGTACCACTGATGTCATTAAAGTTTCCCGAATTTGAATCCACCCCGTTTGTTTCATGCATTTCGCAACCAGCCTTTCGTCAACCAGTCGTGGACCCATCAGCTACCCCGAACTCGCAAAACCCGAATTTTAGCCAAAAGAAACCCCCCTCCCTCCTTAGCATTAATCATCTCAAGATTTACCCTCCTGCTGCCCCAATTTCTTGCAGAATCTGCGATTCCAGGGATCACCCTACCGCCTTTTGCCCGGAGAAGACCCCCAAGTCGCAGATATACATGATCAACGGGAAGCGAATATGTTTCCACTGTACCTCACCACAGCATTTGAGCTATGAATGCCCACTTATCAACCCGGACGCAAGTTTTTCGACTCTGAACATCCCGTGCAGAGTCTCCCCCGGGAGGCGGCATGAGACATGCAACGCATTTGTCGCACATTCCTCCGAAAAACCTCGTGGCGAAGTTGTGCAGTCGAAGTGTGAGATGCAAGCAGAAGAAGGAGTCAGTTCTGTCGTGATCGAGCTTGGAGCAACACGGATCTTGAGAGGAGGAGGAGAGACTTCGAAAGAGGAAAAAAGTGTAGTGCCCTTGGAAGGACATCGAGAACCGGAGGTAACAAGCGGTGTGATAACGAGTGGACGAAGTGCCGTGGCTCTGCCAGCGTCGACGTCAAGAACCCGAGGACGTCCACGACAGATCCGCACGATAACGAGAGCGTCGGTTATCCCTCAGCCCTGCATCAGTGACTCTTGCCAGCGCCGTCCCTCAACCCTTCCCCACTAAGGGTATCGTAAGTTAAATTGACTCCACCTCCCCCCAAATGTCCCATTCCCCGAAATAAACCAACAACGAAGCCCAGATATTCCCCAAAACTCCCCCAACCCCCTTGCAACCTATATTTCCACGTTACAACTCTTCCTTTCTCTTTCCCTTCGAGTTTTCGGTCATAAGTGCAAAATGATAGTGGGGATAGTGATATACACTGTTTTGTGTAATGCCACCAGGTTTTCTTTGTTCGCGAAAAAAAACAGCGAGCAAAGAGAGAGGGAGTATGTGGAGCACGAGATCTCCGCGTGCATCCTTTTCGCTGCTGTCTCAACAAAAACTTTCAAACTCGAGCCAAAATGTGGAGTAAAACGGTGTCGGAGACGGTAGCAGTGCCCTTTTCATATAGGAGCGAGAGCTCACCCGCGTAGACACACTTTCTCTTATTTGTCTCCGTATCCTCGGAAAAGGAATAAAGGAGAGCGGAAAGGGAGATAGAAAGAGGGGAAAATACCAATGGATCTTTTGTGTGTGTGACGGTGGCACACTACTTTATATACTTACGGATGGCTGGCAGAGAAAAAGAGACATAATAAATTGATGCAGTATGGTACACAACAGAAAGGAGTAAAAAGTGCCTCTTTCTCTTTCTCTTTCAGCGGCTCGAATAGTATACTAAGGACCACCGGTAAATAAAACGCAACTAGAGAAAATATTCATGACTCTTAAAACTCGGGAGTTGCAGGTATGCTCACGGAGAAAGGGTCTCCAACTTTCTCTCTCTCTCTCGTGCTTTCTCTGTGTAGAAGCTTTTCGAATCTTCTAAATGCTAACGCGATACTAAAAACTAGTGGACACTATGGGACACACTGTGTAAGATGAGAAAAGCGGCGGAAAGAGCAGATGTGAGAAACAAAAAAAACGCGGATATAAAGCCGGATATGTTTCACAAACTTTACAAGAGTCTCAAAGCTACTTACAAGTATTATGAAAACACACACACTACTCACACGTGTATTATGTATTAATGCAAATTTTTTTACCTTCACAAATTTTTCCCGAGTATGCGCCGAGCATGTTTGTGCGCTTCGCGACTGACGACCCTTTTTGTGTGAGGGAGAAAGGAGAAGAGAAAAAATGCCAACTATGGAAAGGAGAAAGGTACCAGGTGGTATCCATTAAAATGTAAGATGCTCTGCATTTAGCAATGGGACAAGTCATATAAATATAGTGAAAGCAAGACTTGAAAGGCGCGAGTAGCTGCTTGAGGAAAAATAAAGTTTTTTTCTTCCTTAACTTTCCTTTTTTCTTCTTCCTTCGCATTTGTTATTCTTGCAATTTCTCTTGTTAGACGAACTCCTAAAATTTTCATTTGATTTTCTTTCGTTTTCGCCACGCTGGCAAGTTCCTTTGCCATTTTTTTTGTGTGCGGATAAAGGCTTGGGAGAAAGTTGAAATACGGATGACAGACAGAAAACGTTCAGGAAGAGAAGCATAATTAATTGCTCTCCTCTCTCTCTCACTCTCTTTGTAAAAGATGGAAAACCTTGGGTGCACGTTCATTTTCTTCTCCACACGGAATGTGAAATCAGCGTTGTTGATACATCAACTTTCCTCTCATGGTGGATTGAGTCGAAAGTCTATTGAAAAACCGAGAAAACCTCGTGTGTTGGCGAGAGAGTGAGGGAGGAGGATTGCATGATTGTAGTTTCGGGCTTGTTAATTGGTTTTTCCAACCGGAAGAGATTTGTAATGAATATGATATATTCACATGCAGCCTGCCAGAGTGTACGGAGAGAGAGAAAAAAAACGAGCTTTAGATCTAGGCTCGGTTTATCGTTATCATATATCACTTGTTGTGCCATGTGTGCTGCTGTGTGTATTGACAAACCAAATAAAAGTCACCGCGTTAGGACGAACATTAATATTCACGACGCTTCTGGCAGAGTTAATGAACGCAGCTTTTTGCAAGGTTGTGCTGTGCGTATACTTCTGTGCACAATGCTTTAGTAGCTTTTATTGCTGAAGCTGTAGTAAAAAAGGATAAATATTTTGGTAGCAAAAAGTTTAAACCTGGCGTAGTTTATCAGGTAGCCCAAATTGAGAAATAGCATGCGAAAGGGTGCACTCGACTGGAACTAACAATGAAATCAAACTTTTCCACTTTATTTCGTGGGAGTTCCCTCTAAACTCTAAAATTGGACAATGTTTTACTTTATTTTAGGTTCTCATCTCGTGTTACATATAATTAAATTAATGTGACGACAATCTCTGATAAGCGGAGTATAAATCAAGGACTTAATATAACCATTGATCACTAAATCTTCCTGCGTGGGGTCTCACGTTAATCGCGTAAATGAAATAGTTAATATCTGCCATCGCCAGACCATTTTGTTTAGACTACAACAATAATGGTATGTGAAATTCGCGCATGCAAGCACACCCAGAGAGTGAATCCCATTGTCCAGTTGTATAAAGTTTTTCAAGTGGAAATGAGGGAGTTTGCAGCAAAAAGTTTTTATTTTTTGGCAATTCCACATATATGTATAACATTGGCTTTAATTTCACAAAAAACAATAGTACATTCGTATACACATGGGAAAGTAGCATTGTCATATCACAATTATTAAAATACAATAGCTGACTTTTTTGCATACAAACACTTGGAATGCTCATATGTATCCTCAACGCTTACATCATCAAGTACAAAGTTATGTCTTTTTCCTGTTTTGTTCTTTCACATTTGTGCTTTTCTTCCTCCATTCTACTCAACCACTACATGTGCCACCATGCATGTGGCAGTCCCCTTTCGGAACGAAACCAGGACACACTTTTTGGCAGTCTATAGATCCCATTTTGAGCCAAAGTGTTGTACCCACTGCAGCGAATACTATGAGCACAGCAAGCAGGATGAAGAGAAGCACTTGAATCCGATCCATTTTCGGCTGAACTTTAGTGTACACTGAGTCCGTAATCTGAAAGTGTAACACAAATAGAACATTCACAACTCTCTCTCTCCCACTCTCTTCTACTTTTTAAAGACATACTTTATCAAACTCTCATATTCATCTCTTAATGTAGTATTCTCAACACTCGAGAGGAAGAGCGGAGGATATGAGAGCCGTAGCCACAGACGGGGAGAGAACGAGTTTCTTTATTTTTTATTATCTGACCTTTTTCTCCAAATCCTCGAGACCTCTTCTCATCCTGTCTTCACTCATAGACACAGTTCCAGCACCACCACTACCCGTATCGCCCGCTCTTGCCTCGACGGCAACAGCCACCTTAAACGAATCCACATGAGTTCCCGACGTAATGAGCTTCTGAAAATGTCAATAAATTCCGAAACATTGATCAGAACTAAAAAGGGAGCGTAATGGGTATATCGTCGAGGAGAGAAATCACCATTTCTCCTCCTTCTCTCATCATCATCACTTTCTCCATTACCCATTCAAGAGGAAAAAGGTACAAGGGACTGGGTAAGCGAGAGAGAGAGGAAGAGGAACATTATGAATGAGTACACATATACATACTACACACACATCCCCTCTCCTGAATCACACATTCTGAAGAAAAATAGTTTATAAAAGATCACAAGATCGTTGAGAGTAAAAGAGGATAATAGGTGTGAGCTGGTTTCAACGGGAGCGAGAGAGAGAGAGAATGAAACGCGCATAGCACTAAAAAGTGAAAGCGACTAAAATGGGTTGGTAGTTGGGAGCTACTTCATTTGCTATTATTGCTCAACCCCACCATAGTGTGAGCCACAATAGCATTACATTTTTCCTCTCCCGTCTTCTCGCACACTGTAAAAGGGAAAGTAAATAGGCTATGACCCGTTGATTCGATAAAATGCTAGCTTCCCCCCACACACACACAACTTTGGTCTTACGAAGGCTTGTAACCTCAACTGCTATAAAATGGGATCATCACGGTGGTAGTAATACTTTGGTGAAAAGGATCTCTCTCTCACTCGCGCTCTCACAAAACTTTTCTTCTCTCCTCTTCTGCTAACAAGCATCAAGCATACAGAGAGAAATATGTTGATTCATGTGAAAAGCAACGTGAAACGAGAGAAGAGAGAAAGCGAGACGAGTAACATTCTTTATGTTGCTCTCTTCCACCACAAGAACTCAACTTTGGTGGTGGCACTAAAACTCACATTCTCTTTCATTTTCTCTCTCTCTCTCACTTTCTCTCCTACTTCCTTTCCTCTTATATGATATACATGTCTTTTATGCAAACATGATATTGTGTCATTCGCATGTGAGTAAAAAGGGCTTCGAGAGGATGCAATCACTCTCTTCCCGCGTCTCTCTACTGTGAAACAGATGTAAGCTCAACGACCAAAGCATGCCACAGTCACCCACCGCCACCACCGTGAAGCTTGTTCGCAGAGTGGAAATGGAGGAAAATGTTTTTATGTCGAAAGGGAAGCAGGAGAGAGACTCCATGTTCTCTGTGTGAGAGAGGTAATTGTATCTTGATAATAAAATTAGGCACATAAAAGCAATACACAAGGCTAGAATAGAGAAGACCCTTGTGAGACTAGGGTTACGTTTTAAGAGTAGAGAAAAAAATCTTTTATAGTTGGCTTATATGTTTTTTTTGTACCTTGAACACATTGCTAAGATCGGCAAAGTTGGAATTGGAAAGGGACTGCGTGGAGGAGGACATGCTCTCACAACTCTCGTCATTCAACATGTCGCGAGGTAGGACGCAGACTTGCACTTGGAACCGGTCTTTTGCGATTGCCGAAGCTGACACGCCAGGATACGTGGTGATAGGGACTTTGGCTGTCGCACCAGGCTCAATCACAGCAATCGTCGGTCTCACCCTGTAACGATCTGGTGATGTTGTCTTGATCTGTAAAATCAATTACTCAAATTAGATGAATACTCTCGCTCACTCACTCACTGCCGTTTTGTTTGCAGCTTTGAGCACACGCCAAAGATGGGAAAGAACAGAATATTATGCTGGGAAGGATCCTTCCAAATCACTTTGCCCGTTCGCATCTCTCCGCTTTTATTACATTTCTCCCTTCCCATTTGTGATGTGAATACCCACTAAAAACTTGCACGGGAGAATGAAATCGGGAGTATATAGTCTACGGTAGGAAGGAACACAACGTGAAACAAGAGCACATAAAAAAACTACCCATTTTGACGGAGAAATGCAGATATCTACTCCAAACCTATCTACATCCTCATCCAACATTAAAGTTTAGTCAACGACCGAGGGAGAAAAAAACGGAATGGATGGTTGATGTCAGCCGCCACACACATACACACAGACACATCACCGCGTGTGCCTCACTGTCATCACTGACATCATCATTATGATTATTTTAACAGAGCGGATTACACACACAAAGTGAGCAAACACCATATGGATGACGGTGAAGAAACAGTCGGCAGGCTTATTATATTTCTTTTTCCCCCTCACAAAACTACTACTATTTCTCCTACGCTATAGTGGAAAACGGCGCTCCACACGAGTTTCACAGTTCTCTCTGTGATTGCCCTATTTTCAGGACACGTTCTTCCCATCCTAGTCCTTTCCTTCCATTGAGTCAGTTGGTCTTTGCATGGAAATGTTACATAATAAAATGTCCTTCCTTATGGCCCATTATAACGTTT
>JAHZMW010000595.1:0-19477 GCA_027743745.1 Alloscopus bannaensis | reverse complement strand
AAAATGCTTAACGGGAAACTTCATACATCGCTAGCACACCTGCAACAAACGCCAGCCAACAAAAGGCTTACACTTATCCAAAAATGCATCGCCAATCAAAATTAATTTGGTAGCATTACGAAATTTAAAAAAATAATAAGTTGTTAAAACTATGTTATTGATGTATGGTTGAGGATCCTTACGCTGGATCTGATGATTCACCACTTTATTGTCCAATAATTGCATCATTTCAACCACTTTGACAAAGTAAAATTATCCATCACGACATGTGATTGGAATCATCCTGACTTTTATATAAAAAAAATTTCCACCCGTTTTTCACCTCACAACCGTCTTCCTCGTGTTCAAAGCGTTGGGCAACTTTTCTCAGAGCAAAGTATTATGAAATAAGTTTAAAGCACATATAAGGAACCTTTTATTTTACACAACATTCCACAAAGCATAATACCTACAGTTTCATCCTCTCTCTCTCTCTCTCTAAGCTTGCCACACACACAAGTCTTTCTCTCCTCGAACACATCTTCCACACTCGTTCTCTCTGGTTTCATCATAATGTAAAAACCATACATTGTATGCATGCACATCCATTTTTGAGCGCGAGCAAAAAAGAAAAGCTCTCTCTCTCTCTTTACTCTCTCGGAGATGGCTTGTCAATATCAAATGCTGTCACAATTTACGCGTTATATCATTTCACAAGCTTTCGTGCTGCGTGCTGATCGATAACGCCGATCCTACACAGAGTTTCCAAGTTGGGTTTTTTCGTCGACGCAGCTGCATGGTACCCATCCAGAAAAGCACTCTCACTTTCTCTCGAAATCCCGGGCTTCTTTTCGCTCTCCTCTATCCTAGCGATGATGATGACGGTGTGTGTAAGAGGTAGTCATCCCGAACGTGGAGTGGTGCTGTGCATGTGATTCCATGAGAAAAATACCCGGATCAGGCCAACACGTAGAGTGTGTGTGGCGAGCGGACAGTGATGGGATACACGGACGGAATACGCTTTTCTCCACACACAGTCAACTTCCAAAATCCTCATCTTTTGCATACGTTGCTGGAAAAAATTGTGAGCTGTATTATACGCGTTCATACAACACTTTCTCTACTTAACTCTACCTTTCCCTTATACCACAATTTCATCGCAGCTATGCAGGGTGAGAGGGGAAAGTGTAGTTATGCTCCCTGTCCTGTCCAATTCTTTTTCAAGGCTTTCTCCTCCACCGAAACGTATATTGCATACATATTCTGAGTATGGACATATCCCCATCCGTTTTATCAATAGAGAGAGAAAACTGATGTAACACATGAGCATACCACCTTTCACGAGATCGCATTCATCTCAGCTCCTTTCGCACAGTCTTAATGGCAGTATTACATGTCATTTTAAACTCCCTCACTGTATTTCTTAAGTCCCATTGAGATTATGATATATACTCCGCAATCCACAGTCACTTGAGAGAGTGCACACAAGAGAGAGCATTACAAACACAACATTCCCCATCTGCTTGGGATAATGACAGTTATCAGAATTCAGCGAGAATTGCACACTCCTCATACACGGCGTACTACACAACATGTGACGCTGTTTTTTTCGGGTATGATTTACGCGAAGAAAAATAATATTAGCCACTGTACAATTTTACAATTTAAGACAATATGCAACCTGTCCACGTAGAGCATGTAGACGTATACATTATTTTGCACGAAATAAAAAAAGCCTAAAGATTATCAGCACACACGCACAAATGTCACTGGAAAAAACGTGGCTTTCCTGTACATATTGCACGGTAAAAAAAAACTAAGCTTCAAATTCCCGTCATGATCCTAAATCCTTGCCGACCACATGCTTTTTTCATCCTCCTATTCCCGCTAATATAATAAAGGAAGCAGAGCGAAGCCACCCATTGATTTCATTATAATGGCAAAGCATAAAAATATGTGGTGGAAGAACAAAGCACAAAAATAAGCCCTGGACTCTGTCCTCTCCCTTTCGCTCTTTATTATACAAGATTATCCAGAGAGAGAAAGAAGCTAAACGGGCAAAAATATTCTCTTTTTTATACCCAGCCGGCTAGTTGACAACTGGTCGCCGTGTGTTTTATGTACACAACCGTGCTGCATACATACATACCTTAATGTAACACTTGCACACACAAATAATACATTTCTCTTTTGTCCATGGAGTTACTTCCAAGATTTATATGAGCAAATGATATATGCAGGCATGTACATTGGCTTGGGTGAAATGTGTATATTTATATTTACTACGACACGACGTGCTCTTCATGAGAGACGACTAGCCAGCCACAAGACCAGAGGGAGAAAGGAAAAGGCTTGTGCTAAGCTGTGTGATACTCTGAAGTATATCACTACAAGAGGAATAGGAAATGTCCGTGAAATACGGAAAGTTTGCCTTTCTTATAGATTTCGGATGTGAAAGTATATCCTGCAGCTATGGTTCGTAGTATTTATATCTTAGGTATTTCTCCAAAGGGAGAAGGAAAAGCTCACTGTAGCTCTCTGATCGTCAGCCTTTTCCTTTGCTAAAGGCTTTCACTACTGGTATGGGAAGTTGAGCAAGGACGCTCACTAATACGTTATGCATGTTGTGCATACAATGTAAAAGCCTTATATCTCCAGAGGCTCGCAGTAGACATTTCCACTGCACATTAGTGTATAACCATGTAGGCTCTCTCGTAGGCACAATGTGGGAACTGGAAATGGTGGAAAGCGAAACACAGGGGTTTTCCTTTCTTTCTCCGCGACTCCAGTATCACAGCCAGTCAGTTACATTTTCTCCGCTGAACTAGACTGTTTCCATTGTGTCTGTTCCTCTTTCTCTCCAGGAGCGCACAACGAGAGAACCAAAATACTCTTCATAATAATATACACATATATCTCTCTCGCTTTTCGTGTGCCTCTGGACCCTCTTTCCTTTTCGCGGTGTCTGTAGTCGTCCTCTAGAGTAAACTGAAAAAGTGTACTTTATGCCTTTTTCTTCTCTGGTGTATATCATATATGCCTGGAGGAATCGGCGAAGAATAAAAGTCACTCTGGACGCGAGCTCTCACATTCAAGGAGATCAACCAAAGGAAGAGAATGGTCGTACACAAGTACACACCGCAATAGTATCGGAAGGCTTGGAGGAAAAGTGCAATAGATTTGATTTTCTTCAAGATTTTTTCCCTCTCGATCTCGCTCTGCATAGATATAAAAATATATAATGTATGGAACAAGTAACAGTTTACATATCGACATTTTTTTCTTCTTCTCAAGAGTGATGCATTTTTCCCATTTCTACCATGTGTGACTCGAGCTGACTCCGTTCTTTTTACACTCGCTCTCAGACCATTTCGTTCTGTGTTGCTTTGAGTGTGCAACGGGAAAGAGAACGAAAAAAAATTTGCTGGAGCACCAACATTTTCCTCAGCGAACTGTCCCCGCCGTGTGCAGCTCTTTTTTTATTCGTCGGAGGAAACACACTCCAACATTTTCCTCAGCAAACTGTCCCCGCCGTGTGCAGCTCTTTTTTTATTCGTCGGAGGAAACACACTCTGAAAGCAGTATAATAAAGGGAAACTATATATACCGAAAAGAGTAGTTTTCTTGCTGTTTTTTTCCTCCATTCCCGTCCATATATTATTCCCACTGCTTATTGCTCGACACGCAGTCAGCTTGGTCTTTCCCTGGTCTTGTCCATGGTCTCTTTGCTACACCTAGACTCGTGTATGAAGAGAGAAAGCAGCCTAATACATCTCGCTCACTGCATATCGTCTACCGCCATTTCCCGTTTGCCCAGCGCTGAGAAGAAAAAAAAACGAGTAGAAGTCATGAGTTGATCACTCAAACATTTCCCAGTGTTCCTTCAGACTTCTCGGTTGCAAGTATCCTGTGAGAGAGAATAAAGGAGCGACACGCACGCGGATCATCATCCACCAAAGTCGTAGTCATCATCATCAGTGGGAGGAAAACAAAATCCGCGTAAACAGCGAACAACACAGGAAGAAAGTGGAAAGAGAATACTTTTTATATCTCGACTCTCTCTCTCTCTTTGTTGCGGAGTACACGACAAGACAAAAAAGCTCTGTACAAGAAGTGACATTAGTTTCGCTCTTTTGTCAACTTTCTCTCTATGTTCCCCCTTCTGCATCTCCCTTGTGCCTCATTTTCCTTCCGAGTGTGTGGCTTGCAAGCAAATGAAAAGTGACTGATTTCTCCAGCATTTAGCTACCTTTCTCAGCTGCGAAGAAAAGGAAATAGGTATGTGAAACCTTTAGAAGAGGAATGGAGAAAGTTTTTCTTACAATTGTGCGGTGAAACCTGCTGCAAAAAAGAAGAATTTCATTCACGTTTTTCGCCTCCAGTTTAATCAGACTGTCGTTTTTAAAACAAAGTTTTTAACTGAACAAAGCAGGTAGTAAAAGGAAAAGTTTTGTGTTTCTCTCATCTGCACGGAAAGACGTAACTCGAGTTCACATTCTAATCTTGCGGGAACGTGCTCAAAGTCATTAAGTATCAGAAAGAAGTTTTGAATAGTCAGATTCTTTTGGGGCTGCTGCTTTTAATCGAAAACGAAAAGGTCTTGTGAAGCGTACATCTCAATTGGAGAAAGCAGCGTTGCATTGGAAGGTCAAACTTTTTCAACTTTGAAAACATGTCATATCTTAAATCAGCTCTGTGCATAGTGAACAGTAGTCATTTCAGCATTTGAAGAGGAAACAAGACTTTTTTCCACAAACCCATGTGGCCATCAAAGGAAAATACTGGTGTGGTGTGTTCATTTCGATGATTACAAGTTTCGGCTTGAGATATGAAGCATGCCATTAAAGTCAGATTTGATGGAAACCTACACAATTTAAAGCATCGTGGGCGTGCACTCTGTATCGTATCAAATTACACTTTTCGCAAACAATATAAAACTTGAATAACTGTGTATTCTCGTCGTCCCACAATTTAATCTGGGAGGACTAGTCCAAATTACGGACAAGAGTTATTTGATCTCGGTATTCCACTCTGAACTTTTCCTGTCAAATCCTACCGGCATATCAAAGCAACCTCTCGACGTGCTCCGTGGTCTTCGGCCTATTCCAAGTGTAGGCAGTAGGACCACCCACAGTGACAACCTTAAATGTCTTACTTCCTTCTTTCAACCATATCTATCTACCTACCTCTACACGTGTAGTGTAATAAAGAACTGCCGTGTTGTCTGATACATATATAAAGTTTCTGGAGAACTTTCAATGGAAGTTTGCTCCTATCCTTAAACAAGTTCGAAATACATACAATACTGAACCAAGTAATTTTTCCGCAATCTGTTCCACAGAAAATATTACTATACCTTTCTTCAACGTTGCCGATCAAGTTAATATGAATACAAATTTATAAAGACATACTTTTTGATCGGAAATAGTACAATTATTGTGCGTAGGCTGAAGCAATTCAGTGAAGTCGACTATTGAAAACGAACCATGTTTTCCATTCACTTGTGACAAAATCAAAATGTAAATGTGAATGAACTTCAGTGAAAAAAATCCAAACTTCCTCATCAATTCATTCTATTGTATATCTCAGTGGTATTGCTGAAGTGAGCAGTTCGATGACTGCACCGACTGAAGCAAGAAGAAAAGGGTTGTGCTCCTAATAGATGAACTCTCGGCAGAGCGGGAGCACCCGGAGAAAAGATAAAATAAACACTTTCACCATATCTATTATTTATCTCTGCACTNCTAATAGATGAACTCTCGGCAGAGCGGGAGCACCCGGAGAAAAGATAAAATAAACACTTTCACCATATCTATTATTTATCTCTGCACTGTGAACCGAAAAGCTAAAAAACCTACTGCACCGTGTGGCATATCTCTACTCTCATGTTTACTTCCGTTTGGCTCACTGCCTTTACCCAAATATCGATACACACGCAGGGAAAGTGTATAATTTAGCATATAAAATCGGTCTGTGAAACGTAATCAAAAGCCAGACAAGAGAGACGGTGGAAAGGCGAGAAAAAATACACAAACTGCTCCTCCACTTGAGAACGCACCAGGAGATCGACTGATCTGCCCACGATAAAAGGAAAACAAGTAACTATTATTACTCTCTGGTGTTGGAGAAGCAGTCTAAAAGAAAGTCAACGAGTGAAAGTCGAGGAGAGAGTACAAGAGGGAGAACGTGATGTTGCAAAAATACCCATGAAAAGTAAAGTGACTTCCAGTGTGGCGATAGGATGATGATGGTAGTATTTGGCAAAGGGGAAATAAGTACTTGAATTTGATTTGTGATAAAGCAATCATAATCATTTCTCTTCCGCTCTTTCTCCCTCTCGCTCACTACTTTCCTGGTTATCATCATCAGGGAGAGTGGGCGACAAGCGTTTTCAAAATTGTTCAATGAACAACTTTCCTCCATGGCATTTCTTCATATCACATCATCATACTGGAGACGACATATAACTTTTAGGAAGGAAAGAGCGAGACTACTATGCACACACACACAGAGAGAGGACGATTTTATTCACAAAATGTGAATGAATGAAAGGGGAGAAAAATACTTGAGGACTTTAGGCCCACAACCATCATCATTACGATTTAGTACTTGGGAAGGCCTGTGTGCTCTACAGCTTTTCGCGAGACCAGGAGTGAAATAAAGTTTTACTCAATACGAAAGATAAACACACGCAAGTCTCACTCGAATGTGTATGTCCTGCTTTGACTCGCTCTCCACAAAAATAATAAACACAAACAATGACATTACTTTCTCGTAACATTTTCATTCCGCCTCTCACTGTCCCTCTTGAAGCGTAGTCGTTTCTCGCGACAACGAGAAAGAAAAGCCGTGGAGCGCCACAAGAGCTCCAAAAGTGAGAAAGGAGACTGGTAGTAACATGCACAAAGACAAAACAGAAGGACGACGACGGCAAGTGTTACTGTGCCGTGTCTTGCTTTCATTATTTTGAGACAGGTCTTTTTACACCGTCACCGTTTGACGAAAGCCAGAAGAACGGAGGCAGAAAAAGCTTATGCTACTATCAGAAAAAGTTTTTACACCCGCTCAGCGCACTGGCAAATATCACAAAGATTTTTTTTCGAGGAAAATATCATCATCAGCACAAACTGGCGACTACAGGATAAAGTGTTGGTAATAAAAGAATATATCGCGTTGTGTGATCATCCTACCAAGTCATTATCATCATAGTCATCATCATCATCACTGGTCGAGGAGCAGCATAGCGCACTCTCTGCCTATCACTAACAGCTTTGATAGTGCGACTTTGTGAATACTGCGATAGGAATATTAAAAACCTGGAGAAAAACTACAGAGCAGTTGGTGTCGGTCGACCTAAAATATCCAGTGGAAACTGTAGGCATTATATTATAGAAACTAGGGACAAATGTGTTTGGTCGCACCTGGACTAAACTGGCGACTACAGGATAAAGTGTTGGTAATAAAAGAATATATCGCGTTGTGTGATCATCCTACCAAGTCATTATCATCATAGTCATCATCATCATCATCACTGGTCGAGGAGCAGCATAGCGCACTCTCTGCCTATCACTAACAGCTTTGATAGTGCGACTCTGTGAATACTGCGATAGGAGTATTAAAAACCTGGAGGAAAACTACAGAGCAGTTGGTGTCGGTCGACCTAAAATATCCAGTGGAAACTGTAGGCATTATATTATAGAAACTAGGGACAAATGTGTTTGGTCGCACCTGGACAATATATATTTTTTGCTGTAGTACACCCATCGTGACTTGTGACTCGCAACGGGCTCGAGTTTGCAGAGAACAAGGAGAGAAAGCAGTCGTCATCCTTGCTTCATTTGAAGAAAACATTTATAAATACACACATAACTTTCTTTGGGCATTGTGTGATATGTATGTACTTTCTCGTCCGTTCCCACTATTCAAAATCCGGTCTACTGTCACACAGTCATCCTTATCATCAACCTCCGCTGAGCGTGGAATATTGTTTTTCTGATCGAAAATAAACAAAGGAACTGTACGTGCCCGCAAAACCATTCTATTTCCACCATTTCCTCCTCTCCGTGTGTATGCATCACCCATTTTTTCTGAGACGTTATCAATGTTGATCATTGATCACCAGAAAAAAAAACTTCCTGTAAACACTGGAGGGAAGCTTAAACAAAAAATAACTATGTGACGATACATACAAGTTTTTAGATATGATGACATGATGACGATATAAAAAAGTGAGAGTGGTGTGTCCTTTTTTGTGTGTATTGTATTATAGAATTTTTTTGTTCATTTCTATCTCAAACTTTCCTATTCAATATGTGTGAAACAAGGTGAATGAACGACAAGAAAGGGGAGCAAAATGAGGAGTGTTGCGACAGTTGTGACTCTTATAAGAACTTACCTTCTCCTCTACTCGTCGTACTCGATCCTCTTCCTCCTTCTCACCGATAGTGTTCCATGTGCGGCTACGAGTGGCACTGAAATCTGTAAGTCAACTTGAAAGATAAAAAGCATTGAGAACAAAAGATATTCTATTTCTATTTTCTATTTGGTATTGATCATGCATGCGAAGAGGCGTGTATATATTGGAATGTATCGCATTATTTATTGTTCACGCGGGGTGTATATAGCACGTTCAGAATACATTTATATTTTAGACGGTACGTAGAAAAACAACAGGATATGAAATTAATGTAATAATAATGCACGTCTGTATTTAATGGGCACTTCATTGGAAATAATATTTTGCGCTGGAGAGAAAGAGGGAGAAAGTGTGTGTGTGGGAAAGAGAGTTTAGCCGAAGAATAAATAAAACTTTATCATTTTCATTTCACCATTGAAATTGTCTCCCTAATGTGCACTAGTCATATAGATGTGTGGTTCAGAGAAAATTACACGGAGAGACTCCTCTGCCCTGCAAACCATTTCCGGACCATATATTTTTCCCTTTTTCCTCACAAAGTGTGAACCGAATACTACATAAATACTATTGACTATGTATATTATGGTGGGGAGAAGAGACTGGAATATATTTTGTGATCGTTTCTCTCCCATTCTACACTGTGAGAGTACTTTCCAATTCTAAAAGTGGTACTTTGGCAAATCTCAAGTGTGTCTATAGCTGTCTCTTTTGTGAGGGGTTTACCATTGAAAAAATCTTACATTTCATATATTTGTCTTTGCCTTTTTACCTTTACAACAGACACAAAGAGAGAGAGAGCACACTTACCAAAACAGCTGAAACAAAACAACTTGTGTGTCTGCGTATACCGAATTGTATGGAGAGCTTACACACTCGCGTATAATTTTCCCGTACGAGCCAGGTATGGGAAAGGCGTAGTGCAAATGAAAAGTTGCAGCTTGCTTTCTTCTCAGTGTACAGGGGAGAGAAAAGACAACAACTACTTATTACACTGCAGTCGTTGGCTAAAGCACATATATTAAGGATTCATGTGCCATGAAAATTGAGCCTTCCCCTGGGAGTTCATGCATGTTCTAAAGGTAAAATAAGTGTATCGAGTCGTCGCATTTAGTGTTTTTTCGCCTCTCCCTTGGCATGTGTGTCGTTACCGTAGTCCAAAAGATATACAGACATACCTCCGCAAACATGCTCTCCTATCCCTACGCTCAGTTTTGAGAGGGAAAGTGAGAAGTGAATTGAATAGGAGGACGGGAGTCTTCCTATGGGTTGTGGAAAAACGCGATACACGAGAGAAAGAGAGCGTGTGTGTATAAGGAAGCTTATTTAAATCAAAGGTGTTTAACTATAAACACCCAGGGAAAATTTCAGCTTCATAATAAGCGTACATCTACACTATACATACTCTGAGAAAAGACCTATGAGTATGTATATTGGTGTAATGCTCCAAGAGGAATTTTGAGGCAGAGATAGAAGAGGAAGCTTCCTGTAAACTCCGGCTCCAGATTATTTTGCATACGGAATTGAGGACTTTCTCTGTTCGAGAACACTAGGATGTTGGTTTGAGCAAAGAAAGTGGTAACAGTGTAGGTTTTCGAATGAAGTACAACATGCCGTTTTAGGACGCTCATCGTTGTCGTGTCTTCCTCGTTTGCCGTGCGAGAGGAGAAAGAGCACGAATAGGTGTTGCTGTCGAGGAAAAGTGAGTTACAACAACTACAAGCGTAGCACGAGCACAACTGCACGTTTATGCAGGAAAGGAGGAAGACACAGTCACGTTTGTATATTAAAGGTGGTTGTGTGTGCGTTGTTAGCTGTGTACATAAAATAGAAGAGTTCATTTATTTTCCTCAGCTACTGTTATAATTCACATGAACTGGGGAAAACGATTTGCCCTCTCTCACGCTCGTAGTACACACAACACTTGCAAACTATGCATGACTCAAAATGGTGTAGTGAAGGGTTTCGGAAGAAAGTGTATTAACGCATGAAAAGCACATCGCTGAAATTCCAGCCGTGTCATTGAAAATTGCTGCATTGCTAATAACGTTTTCTGAAGTGATGAGTGCCTCCACCTGAAAGTACTGCATTGTGTAGTCTTCATCATCGCAATTACTTGTACAAAATGGTGGGTGGGCTCCTGCACGGTTTACTTAAGCTTTTCTTAAGTTCATGAATAGCAAAACGGGCATTCTTTGAACTACATTAATTTTGCACATAACTCGCTGTTACAAAACTAAATTGGTATCTTTTTAAAAGAGTGAATGCAGTTTAATCGAAGTTATTATATACTTCGGCGATACCAATTGGTTTGCGGTAAATGTTTAAAAAACTGATGAATGGTTCTCCAAATTATTGAAGCTCGTGAAGGTAAGACGAGAGGTTAAAGTGTAATTTTAATACAAATATAACCTCACGATGTCTACCGTGACTTGTTTTTAGTGCAACTGTCGGCCAGAGCTCTTAGCGATTGATTGAACGCGATTACATACAAGGAAGCATCAAGCACAACAACCTTTTGAGTGGCAATTTAATGAAACTTCTATTTGTTAAATAAAATACGGCAACTTCTTTGACGGTGAGGAAGGCTGCTTTTAATATTTTCTGATGTTCTTCCATTATATGATTTCAATCAATCGCATTTCAAAGAGAATTAGGAAATATAATTTCAATGGTTCAACTCAGTTATTAGGGACAGGAAACGTTTTCTTCGCTGAAGTTTTTTCTTCATAAATTGCATTGAAATTTTTCTGTTCAAAATTTATACTTATTTTCAGGCACAACTGCAACCAAAAGCTAACGTATGCTATTTCGTACGCGCGTTTTAGTATATAAAGTAGTTTGTAGTTCTCGGAGCGTATTCCGCCGAGTCCATCACTCACATGGTTGGTGTTTAATGTAAAACTTATTTGACAACTCCCACTTACAAGTCTATAATCTAATTTTATGATTTCCAATTAATCCGTAAGTTTCTCTGCTCCAACTTGGAAATCTGTCTTGCTCCAGTGGCTCTTTCCCCTCATCTTATTTTCCGAGGGGTTCCCAATCCCACCTCATTTTAAATCGCTTATTTTATGATGATCACCAGATATTTATGTCTGCATGCCTTCCAGCTGTATCTTCTAACTAGAGCTTCCGTAATTTCCCGTTTTCCCACATCTCTGTGTCTCTGTGTGTGGTGGGAAGCCACTCTCTCTGCGAAAGTTTTGAGAAAAAGTGGTTTCACTCTCTCTTGCTTGTTCCAATCTTTTCTCGTAACTTTAAAACTTCCTTGTTTGGCTATCTAGTCGAGTGAAACTACGCTGCTGGAGGCTTATATTCGTTTTCTTATACAGTCCTTATTTCCTGTGACTTACTTTTTTCTCTCTGCCTATCGGTACTCAAACTGAACAAATTTTAGAGCAAATTTCCCTTGTCTCTTTCTCTTTCCTCAGATATACAAATGACATGACATCAACTTACCAAATCTATTTCTTCACTCGGAACCAATCTCTGCTACTCACTTATCCTTAAAAAAACGGTGCTACACTTTATGCCTTTCTCGTCTTCCATAAACTCTTCTAACCAAACCAGTCTTACTATTTCTCAAAAAGCCATTTTTCCCTACTAGTATACACACATCCAACTAAAGCTAAAAACTACGTGAAAGCACAGCAACACAATTTTTGTTCTCTCGCTCACATTATTAAAGCACACGCCTTCATATTGATTGCTTCTTAAAAGTGGCTGGCAGATTTACTAGTCTAGGGATCATAAACCAGTCATTACTCACTAAACTTCTCATTTCTTTCGATCCTCTTTTTTTTGCTTTCCTCTCCACATCGATTGACGCTTTTTTCTCTCCCTATCGCCTCCCTATTTTCCTCCTGTTCTTCATTTCAAATGTTTATAAAAAAAGCACTAATCCGCTTACATCCCTCACATTGTATGCATACAACATGTAAATGTTCACACAATCATTTTTTATCCTGCTTTGCAAAATACATTCCTCACCACTCAACCATCTCGCATAAAAGGCAACCACTATTATTTGGACCTTTTCCTGAACAGATAAAAAATTGTACTCATTGCAGGTTGTTTTTAAAAAATGTACTTCATTATTACTATGCAGGATGTACTACTACAAAAGTATTACAAAATTTTTACATAAACTCTCCCTCTTTTACTCTTTTTCATTATTTTGGAGCACGTGTCATAACGCAGGTCGTAAAGACATGCATTAACATGCCATACCGTGTGTGCATTTCTTCACCCTCTTCTTTCTTTTATGCTTGAATGCATACATAAAAAAGAGGAAGGAAACGGAAAGAAAACATTTAGTTTTTTCTCTTCACAACCAAACACTACAGTATAAGGAGTGAAAGAAGTATGACGGCATGATTAGGATATGATATGGTTGTTTGAGTAAAGGAACAACTTTTAAAAAAGGCATAAGTACTGGCTTTCTCTCCGCTTGAGTGTTTAGCTCCAATGAGCACAAGACCAGGTAAAAAGGAAAACGCTTTTTGAGGGAGAGAGTGAGGGTAATAGCTTTTCTGTAGTGTGTGTGGTGGTGGTGGTGCACGTTTCTAAATTATATGTTTTGATAGCGGTCCGGTTTATTGCAGCAGAAAAGTGGGGAAGTTAGAAAAAGACCAATGGGTATGGTAAAAGTAGACATTATAGTTTCGGGATACACACCATTACACATACACATTGGACTTCCTCGTCTTCTGTCGATGAGCATCTCTACAGAAAGCACGAAAGTTTGCGTCGTCATCAGTAAAGTGGGCACACAGGTACACTGTATGTATATATGTATTGGAAAGTGTGTACAGATACGCAATACCTGTTCATAATGGGCTGTGTGTGTGTGTGTCTGCAAGGTTGGAGAAAAGTGTAACATTTCTATACAAGCTGAAAGAGCGGCACAACTGGGAATAACTTTCCAATAGCGAAGATTTACTGAAGCATTTCCTCTTTCTCTCGTTCTCGGCTTCTGTTTTGGCTTTGCCTCTGACTTCTTAGATACCTTTTCGGTCGCACGGAGAAAGCTAGGCGATGATCAAGTGAGAGAAAAGACGCATGAACACAAGACATTGGGTATTGGTTGAAGGAAGCTCACTCTCTGGCTTTTCCTCGCTGATCAATGAGGGAACGAGTGAAAGGTGAACTATCAACTAAAAGTTTTACCATTTTCCGAAAGGAACAAACCATTTTTATGTTACCTTTGCGAGTTTCACGATCAACTTAATGTTGACTGGTGAATGGCTTGTTGAAACACCAAAAAATATTCTACCTGGCTCACCTTTCTCTTACTTTCACTTTTTTTCTCTCTCTCACTCTTTTTCCAGCTTTCTAATAAGGGAAAGCGGTTTTTGAAAGGCGAAAGAAACTTTTCATCGAGCCAACTTGTCTACTAATAGATCCAAGCAGAAGGAAGAGAGAAAGAGTAAAAAAAAGTTGATGATAATGTGATGGGAGTTTAGAGTTGGGTGAGTTGAGCGAATATAAATCTGAAGTGAACGGCGCACCTTGTAAATATGACGCTGAGCACATATAAATTTTCGAATGCTAATAGAGCCGAAAACGTGTAATTGGGAGCGGCACACACTCAGAGAAACACGCACACACCAGTCACAATCCTTTCTCTTTGAGCTCCTCTAAAGTCATGCACACGTGGAGTGGAATTTTTCTTGGGAGAAAATAAAGGAAATTATCCATGCAAAGGATATAAAAAGTTAACGCGAGAGAGGAAGGTGCTTAATATGACAAATTCCCACAAGAAATCACGTTCCACACGATGCCTCCCTGGGAGGCAGCAGAGGCTGAAGAGAAACTTTTGGGAAAAATACATATCCATATCGGTTGGTGGCCAGCTGCAAGTGTCAAAAGTCAAATAAGACGATCATTCCTGAGGAGAGCGACCAGGGAGAAAAAGAGAGCTCTCTGCTTTGTGATGATATATGGGAAGACAATCTTTTTTGAAATTCCTTTTCTTCATGGTCAGTGCATACATGGACGTGCGTTGGGTAATGCTGGAGAGTGTAGTAAGCTGCTCAAACATTTTTTTTTGGCTAGTAGCCAGTGGAAAAGGATGCGTTTCCATAAGTTGCAATAATCGCAAGGTAAAAACGTTACATTTTTAGCTGTCCAATTCCCCTTTCTAATATCCGTCTCTCGTCTCCCTGTAAATCCCACGCATTTGTTCGTATTCCCCACATGAATTTTTTACGGCACTGGAAACGGGAGACGACGACGACAAACTGTCTGCGTGGTAAATTGTAAACTCCAGAAGAAAACTGTAGTCTCCGCTCTTGGTGCTACACTGTTATTTACTCAAGGCTTTGAACACATCTCTGGTGAATATGTGTAGCGAGTGGTGGAATGCCGGAGTTAAACTGGACTTGACTGGAATAGGTGTCGGGAAGATACATAACAGATAGCAATGTGCGAATTGTTGTACTATGCATTTGACATCTAAACAAAAAAGCATATTAGAACGGCACTCAAAACACGGATATGACTTTGGGTAGTGGTGCGAGCTGTTTCTAGAGCTGGTGGTAAATCTGCAATGTCCATCCTGCACACTGAGAGGTTCTTCTGGGGGCACTCGAGCGTTTTCCGTGTTGTTGGGCTGTCAACGCCAGGTTTCCCTCTCGGTTTTATTTATCCTAAAGCAAACCTAAAGATAAAAAGGTATCACGCAGTGTTCAAAAGGGAGTGTGAAAAATAAAAATAAATTATTGACCTAAACAGTAAAGTATGGTTGAGATCTTGTTTTTAAAATGCAATTCGGTGTAAATAATTGGATTTCAGTGGTTGAAATTGTAAACGCTTTTATAATTTTTTAAAGATTATTTAGCACAGGTAAATCGTTAAGTGGAGATTTTTCAACTTCAACAATTGGAATTTGTAGTAATATAATGATTCATTTTTGTTACAGTCGAGCTAGCTCAATCTTTGCAAGAGCCACTTCCCCACCCAAATGCACAGAAAGGTGGACGGAGCCCTGATAACGTCACGAAACGACAAGAATCTCGACTGCACAGTGACATTCAGCACAGAGTATGTCTCTCAACGGTTCCTCATCCGTTTTGAAGAGTTCAGCATGGCGTGTGGCGATCGACTATACATCTACGACTCTGCCAACGCCATTGGAAATCCGAGGGTGAGCTCCCCATTTTTAATCAATTTCCGTTCTCGCATTTTCCTGCATATTTCATTTTGAACACAGCGTCGTTCACTTGCGTTACAAAACAACACAAAAGTTTTTCCTCTCGTTTTCTTGTCTTCACAATATTTTTCTTTATGAATTGTCTCTCGAGTTCCTTGAAATCATTCGGTAAGATTTTCCCATCATTTTGTCCCCGCACTTTCTTTCATTGGACGGGAAAGACGAAGAAGGAAAGAAACTTTTGTTTTGATGAGTGTTACACAAGCGATGGAAATTGGAGACACGTGTTAATTCATGTGCAGCGAACAGGAAGGAAGTTGGAGCCTGGAGAAAAATTATTAGTTTCGAGTCGCCACACAACTTTGAGTCGACGTACCTCGAGGTCGTCGCAGGGAGAAAGGGAAACAAATAATAAAAGTTCGTCCTATGGGCATTTACATGTAGTTCTACTAAAGTTCTGTAATATTGTGGGCCAACCTTTTTTCTAGAGTTGTCAAACGAAAAAATATTGGATCGAAGTATAAAATTGGTAATTTGAATGGAATAAATTATGTAGGCAAACAAAAAAATTAGACCTTTTGTATACATCGCTTACTTTCGTCTGCATTTGGTAATCGAAATGAGAGAGAAATGGCAACGGGGGAAAACAAACGGGAAAACATTACTTACCTCCCCTTTTGTTCTTATCAGGTCTCCCGAATTGACCACTGATTACACATTAGAGACGCTGTTAAAGTGGTCGCGATAAGGGTCCCATTTGAAAAATTAAATGATCTTTCCTTGTCGACATAATCTTAATTTCTGATCTAAAGTGAAAAGTTGTTGCCTATTGCCTTTGTGTATATGTAAATGTGAATAGAAAGTGAGGCACGACGCTGGTCGGGCTCACATGCGTAGTTTTTTTTAGCCCTCCATTCCTTTCGAGTTTACATGCTTTGTTCTGTCCCCTCCACAAAGCGAATGTGAGGATATGACAGGGTGCATTGTGTAGCACTCAAAAATATAGTTAATATCTTGAGTGGAAACAAAGGAGACCCAGTGGGGCTCTAACTTTTTAACTTTATTCCTCTTTCCCCCATTGTCAGCCTCGCAGAAAGTTGTTGTCGTTGTCCTTTCAGGTTTACTTCAACTTCATGTTACGTGGTGATAGTTTTTAGGGTAAGGACATTACACGGAGAGGTGATTGCACATGCAATAAACACGCAGAGGAAGGTAAAAAAGTGTACCAGGAAATTACTTGACGGATGTGCTGTTAATGAAAATGCAGGAGTTCAGTGGGCACGACATGAGCTGACTCTCCGGAAGCATGCTCGCACTTCAAAGCATTAGCTAATTTTGCAACATTTTAACCTTTCCCGACAGGATGACCCGTAGGTGATGTTTATGTGGCGGCAATAATTTCTCGACTTACTTTAAAGTGCAAAAGTATTTATGTAATTGGTTTTTAGGCTAACATGAAAATAAGAAAAATCGGCTGCACTGCCGACAAAGCCATTCTTCGTTGAAAATTAATTAATAAAATTATGTTGCAAATTCATCAAGGAGAAATTAGCGCTATGCTGTTTCATTGATTTTGTCTGACGAACCAAATAAAGTTATAATAGATATTTTTTCAATGAGTAATCGTTTGAGTCTGAATGTGTGGGCTGACGAATAATTAAGTCCGGATAAAAACGATATTAATAGCCTATAAACAACAAGCTTTAACATTTAAGATTTTATGAAAGGAATTTGCAACAAGATATTTTGCTTATATGCGTGCGTCACCATCTTTATTAATTCACACATGTGAATGTTCACACCCTTGTTCTCAGTTCCAATAAAAGAAATAGCACAGACTTCCCATGTGTGTGCCAAGACACGGTTTGACTGAGAAAGAAACTACTTTCTCAATGTTAGCTTGGGAGTGCATGAATTACAACATGAATATTGTACGATGTCACACTTCGGCCTCTCCAATGGAAAATTTAGTTCTTTCTTTGGTGAGAATAACCACTACTACTATTTTTATCGTTTACGTCACAACTCCTAGTGTTTTATAAGCGCCGGATTTCCACTAAATAAACTTCAGTGTCATTTCGCAAGTCCTGACATTATGCCAACACCAGACATTTCTTTCCGCACAATTTGCTCCGCAGTGTCAACATAATCAGGGTTTACACTATACCACTGATATTCCGTTCATGATTGTATGAAATTTTCACAGATTAAAAATTCCATCTTCAACAAATTCAATGGATAAAGGAGTTTCTCTAGCCTTTTCATTTGATGCTGCACAAACACAAAAAATAACTTTCCCCAAGCAAAATTAGCAAAAGGCGGTCGGGCCTCGTGAATGGCGGTTACCCCTCAAATACTCGGCCTTTTAACTTCATTATAAAGTTATGAATTCAATTGTCCCCGATTACACATGCCGCACAGACTCCGCCCCTCTGTAAATCAAAAGTTGCTGATTGTACAGACGAAAAAAAAATGTGTGAACTCACCCAACGTGAAAAATAAATACAAATGTTCTCGCTCAACTAGTGACAAAGAAAACTTTTCCCTATCTCGTCCTTTGTCGAGGTATGTAGTATTTAACGTCAAGCTTAAAATAGAATTTTGATTCAATCTCCATATTACAGAAAGGGCGTCACACAAAAAGGAAACGTGTATGACGCGAAACTGGCAGAGGAAATGCATAAACTTTATTTTCCACGCTTGAAGCCATTTCCACACTTTCCATTCTTTGGTTATTGGTCCTTGGCCAAAAGTTGAGAGAAAAAAACGTGAAAGTTAACAATACAAAATACACTTTCCTATATTTCTCTTGCTCCCCCTGAATGCCACGTCATATTCCATTCAATTTTTTTCATAATTGATTCTTTTGCACTTGACGTGAGGATCGAGGGAAGGAAGACGAGAGAAAAGTTCTTACATTTCAGCCTGTCCTTTCAACAAACATTGTATAACATACCCCCACACAGATATTAGAAATGATGGTGAAGAAAAGTTGTTGAAAATTGTTATGAAGAAAAGTGTGGGGATGGTGAAAGTTTATTGAGTGAATCAATGATTTATATGTTATGTAATCTTTCACTTCGCCCGCTCACGGTTGTGGTATAAAGGTATACAACTATTTACGCATTTTATGCAATTCAATGTTGCATTTTCACTTTGTCTGCAGTCTCACGTTTACGCTATATACATTAATGATGAAAATAGTATAAGCCTCAGGATTCCACGTTGTGACAGCTTGTGATCCTCTGATCATATCACAGGAAGAAAATATTTCTCTTGAAAAGACTGTATATGATATAAATATAAATTGTATAATATAATGTACGTAGCATTGTATTGATTTGTTGTGTGTAAAAAACTACGGATTATCTCTGTTCTCACTAGTATTTTCTAAATATTGCATTTTTCTAGGCGGAACTCACGTGCCGCTTCATCGGTGCCGAGAATATCCCACCGATCAAAACACGAGGCCACTATGTTACCCTGAAGTTCGTCGCTGACGAGTGGGGCATCGAATCACACCGTTTTACAATGGTTATCACGGCATTCAAAGATGCAAGTAAGTACTTTTTTTTCAACTTTAAGAAGAGTAAGCGATCTGTGGATATGTACATAACCATGCTTATATATCCGGCTAATCTTTTTTGTATTCCAACTCCATACTGCTTTGGCTTCCACGCACACAATTGCTTTTTCCCGAGCTCTCCAACAGCACTTGATTTAATTCCTCTCACAAACAGCACACATTGCCAAAAATATATCCGTGGATTCCCTCACAAACAAAGTAGTAGGGAGGCACATCCTGGAGAATGTGCACACAGAACACAATCGACTCGCCTTTGTGTGTATGAACGAACGCACAACAATGAAAAATTGAAGGGGAGTTGAGAGCAGAAGAAAGAGGCTTGTTCTTTCAGTGTTTGTGCATA
>JAHZMW010000594.1:0-28834 GCA_027743745.1 Alloscopus bannaensis | reverse complement strand
CATACGTAATAGAAAGACATACAAAATTCCGTGTATATAACATGTCTCCGTGAAACACAATGCAACTCATACAGAAGTGTGCAGGATGATAACAAAAGGAATTTCTGTAGAGATGCAATATTTTGCGGTATCCTTGATATTAAATTCGGTTTCATCTGTGTGCAAATTGTGCACACTACATCATATAGAGGCCGATGAATGCATGCTTATAGCAAAAACTGACTTCGTATTACTGTCAGCTTCAGCTTTCCTTTGTGCAAAAGTGAAAAAGCTTTTGTGCTGTTATGTGGTTGAGGCTCAACACGCTGTTCTAATCATCGAAATCATGTAGTAAAGCTTTGGCTTTTCGTAGGTTTTTTTGGCAGACATACGTACATTTTGTGAGGTTGTGTGCTAGCTGACTCACGCAACTTGGGAGGCATTTTCCTGTGAAATGGGAAAAGTTTTCGTGATACAGGTTGCGTGGAATTTGTTTTGCTCATTCGTGATGATAATGAAGTTCACAACAATATACAAATTTTCTCATACGAGCAGAGTGAAGCGGAAGGATGGAAGACACGTTTCTCAGTGTAAATTGTGCCCTTAAGTAACTCACAACATTTTCCAACGTAATATCCGGTTTCTCTTCCAGTTAGTTTGGCGAAGGATTTTTTTGGTATTCATATATCTTTACGAGTGAGGTCAGACTGTGTATTTGTGCTCTGAATTTGCAAGAAATGAGCGCGAGGTTTGCTACAATATCCAACTCATTTCGCGATGTTGTAGACATCGTTGCATAACCACTACATATTACAACATTAGATGTAAGATGAGGTCTCTGACTTTAAAAAGTGGAATCCTTTATTTAGTATGAGAGCTGTCTTTTCTTGACAATGAGAAAAGTGCTTGCGACAACCGAAGCAGAACCGGATGGATATATTATATTTCATGGTGTAGCTGGCATATAGGCTGTGATTCCTTTGATGAGGCTGCTGTATCACTCAAAGTGGATTTCCCACAAACACTTGCATTACCGCAAGCAAAACACCGGAACTCATAGTTTCCATATTATTATGTATATCCCTTTTTACACAAAATATGACTGGCCTGTCTTAACCAGTCAGCGAACACTAGATGAAACCTGTGTAAAATTACAGTGCGCAGACAATTTCTGACATAAGGATGATTCACTCTTGTATTTATCCTTGTTTTCCGTCTTCATTTCTTCGGAGGAAGAAGCCTTCATATTCTCCTAGCTTGATCCATATTCTCCTTGAGAACTCGTGCAATCTCACACAATTACAACGAGGGAGAGAGTTACGTGGAAAGCAATAGTTGTCTCAATTACCTGAGATATGGCAAAGGTGGCCTGACTACACACGTCTACACAAAAAGCTGATTCAGTACAAGAGTCAGGTCTGTGAGAATGGGAGCACGTACGAATGGAAAGGTTTCTTCACGATGTGATCACTTTACTTCGCCAGTGTGTACACCAGGACTTTCATCAAACTCACGGTTTATACATAAAAAAAGCTGGATTTCTTTAGCAAAAACAGAAACCAATCCTGAAGGAAACTTCATACCACCATTTCCCTTTCCACAGTAAATACACACATCTAGTGATTGCAACTTCTTTCTCTCATTTACATTTTGCATCCATACGACAAAGTGTGTGGTGTCTTTGGAAAAATTCAGAAGTAAGCACACTTTACAAGGTATAGTTTATACCGTATGCACCCTGTGGGCTTTCTTGGTGTTTGTCTTTTCTCAATTTGTTTTTATGAGAATTTGTGTACAAAACCTCAAGTCCTCAGAAGCCAGCGGAAAGTGTGCTAGGTGCAGACTAGAACGGGGTTGGTGTTTCGAGTGGCTAGATTTATTGCTAAGTGTATGGGCATATTAAATCTATTTCAACTGGTCTGTAAATTTCTGGAGTTAGACTTGAAACGTTAACGTAGCAGTTGTAACCAATTGGCTGCTGTCAAATTTTAATTTTTAAAAAAAATTTATTGCAGATTCAAGCAATGATACAGACTTGAGTGGAACACCAGAAGAAATGAAGGGGAAAATGAAGTCTTGCTTGAGCGCAGCGTGCTCGTTCCAAAATAATCTTATTGAGATTGAGCCCCAGCACAGGAAGTGGCGAAGAATACACGGTTTCGAGTTGCCCCTGCATCCTCAACAACTCCTGTCATGGATTATTATGATCTTCATTGCCACTTTCACCTACACCGTCATGATTCCAGATCTTCCAGGACACTGTTTCCTGGCATTTGTTGTGTTCACCACCATTTTATACACGATCCTCCTACTTTTATACTTCGCAGCAACGATTGTCGATCCAGCGCATCCCGCCGTGAGGGCGATGAAGAGCAAAACCCCTGTTCCAGAGTTTGACAGGGAGAAGCATCTTCATGTAATTGAAAATGGTAGGTGTCACTTGTGCAATATTACAGTGACCAACCAGCGAACAAAGCATTGTGGAATATGCAACAAATGTGTGGATGGTTTTGATCATCGTAAGCATTTCAAACTATCAAAAACATTTGCATTTTAGGTATATGATACTAATTTACCTAGTTTCAAAATGCTCATTAATATTTCTCGTTTTTTTCAGATTGTAGATGGCTTAATCAATGTATTGGAAGGAGAAATTATGCTCTATTTTTTGGCACAGTGATTCTGAGTACAATAGCAAGTCTTTTTATCATTGGATGTAGCGTTTATGTGATTGCTAGTTTTTGGTCTCCTCAAGAGTCACAGCAATCCAACAATCTGAACCATGTGGCAAATACGAGTGTACCAGAAAGTTTGGCTAATTCTCCACTTCTTGCTTCAACGGCAGAGCCTGCTCCATCCTTACGAGCGCAAACCGCAGCCACTTTAACTACTATTGAGAATGCTATCGCATCATTTGTGTCGCAAACAACTCCCACAACGGTGGTAGAAACTGATGAAGGTGATGAAATAATAGGGACGACAACAATACTGCCGTACACGACAGATGTGGTAATAATGGAAGACATTAGAACGAGTACAATAGTGCCAGAGAACCTACCAGAAACCAAAAGTTTCAGAGCGAATACCACATCATCAAAATTTCAAAGAGATTTAGCCAACAATGAAACATTCAACCAGAATGGGAGTCTCTCTTCAGACAATGGATCTCCACCAACTTCCTTGTCTGTTCTGAAGAAAGCTTCTGAAACCGATATGAATCGTACCGCCAAGACGATTTTGTATGCATTTGTCATAATAATTTGCATAATAGCCGCAGGAATGCTGGCCCATTTGCTGGTAAGAAATTGCAAATGAATCAGGATATAGCATGAAAGTTTTCATACAGAATGTGCATTTTGCAATATCCACTATTTGTGACGGTGATGTGCAAACTTTAATATGAGAAAATATGTGTTTGTAAATTGTCAGGTTTTCCACATGTACATTTGCACCAAAGGACTGACCACTTATGAGTATTTGAAGCCACCTGTGCCCACCGCTCGTATGACATCTCCAGATCTACATTCTGAAAAGGGTCGACGGAAAAATGACACTGACGCAAACGCAGATCGTCATCGTATGAAAAACAGCAATAGCCAAGATAATGGGAGAGTCTCCAAGAAGCGAGACCTCACAGCGAGTAGCACCGGTCTCAAGATGAATGGTAGCGGGCAAAATGCTAAGGATGCTGTTAATCACGATGATGGCGAAGAGTTAACAGAGATGTCAATCGAAGAAGAGTCTGAAGCAATTTGGACCACGATGACTGAAATTGATCTCAACGCACCCTCCGACTTTATTGGAGGCACACTCACGAGAAATGCCAATTCTGTGCATGGACCTTCGGGTGGTGGTGGATTGTCATTTGAATCATCGTCTGGTGACTTTCCAACAGATGAAAACGACTTGGAGAGGATTAACAATGAGAAGAATAAGACTTTGAATGAAATGACACTGGCCAATAGTAACTTTCTCTTTCAAAAAGAATCCAAAGGGAAAGGAAAGAGCAAAAGTAAAACAAAGGCGTACGCTGAAAGCAATGGGAAGACGAGTAAGAGTTCAACAAGTGGTGGAAAGGCTGCAAGGGTTCTATCCAGTACTTGGAGTAACTTATTTGGGAGTAGTGGAGGAAGTAGGAACAAAATTAACCCCGCTTCGCCAGAAGATGAATCTAAGCCCTCTTGAGTAAAATGTGTACTACTCTGAGTCTTTTCAATGTGGCCATGCATGGAGAAAGTCTGAACTGAAGAAATGTAGAAAGTGACTTGGAGAGGATTAACAATGAGAAGAATAAGACTTTGAATGAAATGACACTGGCCAATAGTAACTTTCTCTTTCAAAAAGAATCCAAAGGGAAAGGAAAGAACAAAAGTAAAACAAAGGCGTACGCTGAGAGCAATGGGAAGACGAGTAAGAGTTCAACAAGTGGTGGAAAGGCTGCAAGGGTTTTGTCCAGTACTTGGAGTAACTTATTTGGGAGTAGTGGAGGAAGTGGGAACAAAATTAACCCTGCTTCGCCCGAAGATGAATCTAAGCCCTCTTAAGTAAAATGTGTACTACTCTGAGTCTTTTCAATGTGGCCATGCATGGAGAAAGTCTGAACTGAAGAAATGTAGAAAGATTGCGGTATATGTACGAAGAAAGCAGATTTTTGTATGATGAATTCCACGAGCTTTCTTGTATAAGTAGAAGTACGCAAATATGAGTGGTATCTCGTTTAGGGCAAAATTGGTTTTAATTTAATGTTAAACTTGTATACGTTATCAGTTTCATAATAATTAATAACAGTAATAATAATAATTTATTATTTATACAAGTATTGATAAGTGAATGTCGTCTCTTTTAAAATATATCTTAACTTACAAAATGCACTCATTAGATTTGGCTACAGAATATAGGCTAGCTCTTTTTTCGCAATTTTATTTTACTCAATGTAAATTTTAAAAGTTAACCGGTATCCATTTAATATTACTCGACATTCGTATTCAATTTCTGCATTACTAATTTTTATGCGCTGAAATTCATGTCATCGCTGTTTTCATATTGATTTTCTATTTCGTTGAATAACTGATTATTCAAAACGAGCATGTTAGCATTTCATAGTGGTTTGCCCTCTTATTGTTTGGTTTAGATATGTAGTGTGTTTTTGCAAATTATTATTAGGTCGTTTTATTTTTTACTGAACGATATTGCGCAGAACTCCATTAGTGAACACAATGGTGTGCTCCGTGTGGTGTAAAGGTAGCTTATCACTGGAAAGGTGAATAGATGGCTTCATATTAACAGAATACACATGCCTGACTGCGTTCTTAATTTAGTAGTTTCATCCATCAAGCATGATTAAATTTGCCCTTGCAAGTCTATGTAATTCGCTAAGTCACGCAGATGTAATTATTTATATCAGTTGATGTACAGACTCCCTAAGCACATACGCATCATTAATGACTTTAATTGCTAGTGATTGTTAAGTATATAAAGGAAGCGAACCATATCTGCATTGAGTTCGGTGGTCATTTCCAGTTCCTGTAGTTTGCTTGCTAGTGAAAAGTAAACAAGGTACTGAAACACCCAGCCGATCTCAAATCATCTTGAGTAGAGCATAATGTTTAGTGAATATATTTATATATAGTATCTTCAATTCCAATAATTCAATAATTAAGGCTAGATCATAATTTCGTGTCTAGGATTGATGGATGTCATTCTCAAATGTTCAAATATTTGTTCTTATGCGTGCAAAAGACCGCATTGCAATCAGTTCCCAGCGGAATACAAAACCATAAGTGATAAAGAACTATGTCTGTAACGATAAAAACCAAAAATTCTTTCATCTGCAGCCTGAGTTGTCGTTTTAAAAATTCATGTCAAATCGCGGTATGATTGACGAGGAGAGGAACGTGTACCAGGAAATATTTTGCATTTATGTTGATCTGTCAACAACGGTATTATTGTTTTGTATGTTTTTGAAAACGAAACACTTCGTAAGGTTGAAGTGCTTACAAAGATTAGTGAGTAGCCATGCATGTTAGGTTTATACTGGGTTTGTAAAAAAAATGGAATGACTGACAATTGTTAAGAAACACGAGCTGCTGCAACTGCTCATTTTTCATATTCGTTAAAATCATTTTGATTGTAGTATTATCAATGTATTATGATGTGAAAGAATCAAATTTGAAAACAAAAGCAATCGTTGTGACTTTTTCTAGATGATGTTTTCAATGAACGTGTAATATTCTCCTAGTCAGTAAATCATTATTCTTGTTTGGTATCGTAAATAAATCGCCTGCCTTAAACATGCTATCAACATGTTATGTTTATAATGTAAAACTGTTGTTTGCATTTTAAATATACATTTATGTAAAACTCAAAACTTGAGTTTAGCTTTCACTGATTCAATGCTTCATTCATTATATTCTACAAAAAAACAGAAACCTTCCATGGAGTATGGAAAAATATCTATAAAGTGCGGAAAATTGTATGAATATTAAATAATGAAGAATAGGGTATTTGTTTGTATTCTACAATTCCTACAGGATTTTATAAAATAAAACGCATTTCTTACACTGACCATTTAACCCATGACACAACATTTTCTATATATGTAATGTGCGTAATAAAATAATTGCGAATATATACTTTACCTATAGCTGTTTCTCTCTGCTTCGTCGTAATGTAATGCTCTCTTTACAACGTTTCAGGTAATGCAGATAGTACTAACTTTGTATATTAAACTTGCTGATTACTTAACTACCATGTTTCAACAATGTAAACAGAGAAATTATTATTCAAACTCACAAATGTCGGACCAGTTAACAAGTGAAACAGTAGTCGATGGTGCAGGCAATTTAACGAGCAATGAAAATCGTGGATAATCAACATTGGACTACCGAGAATCGGATGTATCTAGGAATGAGGTTTCCAGAACCATCAATAATGTATGTATGTCTTAAAGGAGCAGCACACAGGCCTTCGGGATTCGCCCACGCATTGATCCTTTCTGAGCAACAAAAAATTCGGAATCCTCTTGACACTCGTGTACAGCAACCACCTACGAAAGCAAGAGTGAAATTGAGATGCTGGTGAAATACGATGAGAGCTACTCACGGCTGCTGTCAAATACAAGGTTTGATCACACTACGCAAATAGCATCTAATTTGGTATCTGAACAACCAACCTCATTTGCCAGCACACTAATTTCCAGCGGAGTCTTTCCAACGTAGTCATACATGACTTTAGCCCTTAACTGCAAGTTGTTAGATTCCGTTCCAGCCATATCATCCTGAGAGTCATCGATGCTGAAGGACTGGCTCAAGTTCACGCTGTGTAGAGGCATTCTGCATTATGAAAGTGCTTGTGTGTGAAGTGAAACTAAACTACTTTTTTGCATGTGCTACATGGCAGACATGAGTAAAATATACGTTTGCTTGTTTGGAATAGTACATGTCAACTCACATGTCAAGTTCTCGATTGAGATCGAGCATGAGTTGATGACATCTGGCGTAGTAAGTTGTTTGGGCTTGGACGAATGACTTGAGGTTCTCAACATGTCTGTCTCTGGCAGCCATTAAAATTTCCATTTGAACCTTACAGATTTCTGTCTGTCGAATTAAATTCCGACTGGGCTGCAATCACCTCTCGTTCAGCCTATGGAGAAAGTTTGATGACCATTTACAGGCTAATAAAAAAGAAATTCTGAACGTGCGCATACTAAAATGCGTATATTAGTTCTTACTTGTTGGATTAAAACTCTTGGATCCTGACCGTCTTTCTGAAATTGAAAAAATACACATTTTTACAATAATTCAAACTGTTACGCAAAGTTTCATGTGAAAGTGAAGAAAATTAGTTTGGACATTCTTGTAATAAAACTCACCGGAGGAGGACCACTGCTCATGCTTCTAGCTTTCCTTAATTTATTTTTGGCTGAATCCAAATCCAGTCTTTCAAATCAAAGCACAACATTAATTAGTTTCTACAGGACGAGCAGCTAAAGTTTTTTTTAAAACTGTTTAATGAAAACATGTACCGTCTGTTCTCTAGAGTTTTCCGCTCTCTGGTGGCATTTTTCACCTCATTCTCTAAGAATCTGTTGAGTGGGTTCACAAAGGAGGTCAATGCTGACGTGATAAACTCCCTGTCTGTTTGACCTAATTTGAGCTCTGACGTTCCAACTTTCACTAGCATGCTCCCTATTACAGATCAAAGAGTGTGTCAATATAAAATCATAATGACCCAAGTAACTCTGTTCAGTCGCTTTCTCCATCTATTTTGACAGCAGGGGAAAGACTATAGCGATTATTTATCTCTTTGAAAGCTGCAAATGAGATACAAATACAACGTCGTTGCAAAAGGAGTATGTGAAAGGATAAAAGTCAGTAGAGGTAAGAAATTTCCCTCAGCGAAATGACATTGTACTTGCTAGTAATTTAGGTGTAAGCTACACACGGTTCCTCGAACTCCCTTGGTCCCCAGACAATTAAGCACATTAAAGAACAAGAAATACTAAGAGAGATACATAGTCCTCAGCTTAAAGTTTGCCATATGGGAGCTTTATGTAAATAATCTTGGCTCGTCATTTTCATGGTTTTATATGAGTGTGAAAGTGCGCGCTGACTCAACTCTCACATCTTTAATTCTTACCATACGCCATAGTCGAGCCGAATTCATTCCCAGCATCCATCATTCCCTGTCCAAGGCATTCAAGATTACTCATCCGTGTCGGTCTTTTCTTGTCAATTTTCTCCATAAGAAAATCTTCAGCTCTGTTCCCTAAAATAGATCATTTAATTAATGCGTTTGCATGTTGAGAAACATTAGTGCGATATATGGATATTTTTCATAATATGAATGAACAAATGAAAGCACTAGAGACCGCTAGTGTGTAAAAATGAATGTAATGAGGTTTTATGCGACAGGGAACATGTTTTATAATATTTTTGCAGTTACATGTAAAGTTAAACAGGATGCAGTGAAAGTGGTGAAAGCTACCCAATGAGCGTGCTAGCAAGCAAAAGAACAAGCAGGCTGAGATTAAACTTTCTCTTTCTGGTAAATATCAGTGCGTACCCACCCGGATTCGGAACAAGAACGGCCTCCGTGTCTTTACAAATCCGTTGGGTCCAATTTTTCGCTTCATCTCCTTGTTTACAGAGCCTTTCCAACTGGGGATCAATGTTCGTCTTTTCACCAGAGTAAATAACTTCTTCGGTCATCTACAAGATACATTAGATACATTTAGAGTATTACAATTGTCAAACTGTTGAATGCCCACAGATAAGCAATGTTTTTTTAATACAAATATTACTGGAGAACATGTAATTCTGACATTCAAAAATTAATTGCTTTATAGTACTATTCTCAATACTGTTAAATATTACTACCTGAACTGCACGAGAGATGAAGCTGCCAGCATCGCCCACCAGCTTCTTCACATTGAAATCCATATTCATCTTGGATGGAGGTTTGGTCAACGTAGCCAATTAGCGACGATGCTTCAGAAAGTGTGGTGAAAACTCTTGCTTTCACTTTCGGCTTGAGGGTAAAGATTACAGATTGGGATGACGGTATTACAATTGCTCTTGATGCGACTGCAATGATGACTTATTGGAAACTAATGTGGAGCTTGTGCTGCTTTCAACTTTTTATATAATATTCTATCCTTGAGAATAAAATGTTGAAAAGAAGCGACGAAATTGGAATGCCTTAAAACGAAGCGTACTTTTCTAACAAGCAGTAGTATGCTATTCTTAAATTCTCTCGTGTATTACAACTTCTCGTACATTTTTATTGCTTCGTTCAGTACAAAGGCAACGGTCCAAACTAATTTGTATATATCTTTAGCAGACCGTAATAGTTTATAGAGTTTTCACTTAACTTCTACGGACACTTAAACTAATTTCTCTGTACACATGCACACATCCACACCAGAAATAAGCTTATATGAACACGCTTCCGTTCCACTTCTCCACACATTCAAATTCTCAATCTAATTATTAAAAGGGAATGAGGAAGGAAATAGAATTTACAACAAAAGCACTGGGAATTACACGAGTATTGCAAAAGTACAGGGAAATGTTACCAAAAATCGAGTGGCAAACCCTTGTTTTTATATTTCATGTGTACTTCAGTCACATTCCACGCTGTGACTTTCATTCCTTTGGAACGTGATGCAATCTATCATAGTACACCACCACATTTTTAAGGCCAAGTTAAAGAAAGAAGAACAGTTGTGTGCTTCTCTTCATGCACAAGTACACAAGGACAATCCGAGCAATACTGCGGGCTGCAGCAAAACTCCAGGAGTGAGAGGGCTCACATAAAATTTCCACTGTTTTCAGAAGGGCAAACGCATATTTAGATTTATCCCATAAAAGTTCCAGCGAAGTTTTTTCTTTAGAGATCGGACTTTCACGACTTTCACCGATGAAATGAAAGCAGCTTATAGAAAGAACCATGGGAGTAGCAAAGTAAACGGCTTAATGAAACAAAAATAGACTGGAGTATGTTGTAACGTTAAGTGAAAAGTTCTTGTACGTTCTATGATGCTACGGATTTTTTTTTGTATTTTTCATGTCGTCATTTTCTCTCATTTAAATAAAAACTTGTTTAACTAACAATACACAAAATTCCATATACCGAGGAAACTAGCAATAGCACAGTTTCGCATTACTCAACAATCAACGAAGTGTGCAACACAAATAGCTCCTAAACAAACAAGCAAAAATACCGGAAGGCACCTGCGGGAGGGATTTGTAATGTCGATGTTTTGGAGTTTTTAAGCTGTCTTTTTTTATTTAGACCTAAACTTGAGAATTGAAGTCATGACATGAAACCGTCTTTGTTTTCCTGACTTTAATGCGGGTGATGAATATCTTGGGGAATGATGGAAGTTATCTGCAAAGAAAGGTTTTCTTTCGCTTAGGAGTCATGAAGAATGGCTGGATTTCGTATATTTCAAAAGATTAGCTGAGGAGACAAACCAATCAGCTATGAGAAACATTTGAGGACCAACAATAATGTATAGTTTTATTGCCACTTTTTCAAGTAGTAAATGCACAGTGATTAAGACTGAAGGGAAATTTTGAGCCCACTTTGAGATAAGTAGAGAAAACATCACCACTCCTTCTGCCACATCGTGGCCCACATACGAAACATGAAGAAAATGCAGTATCAAGTTATTCCGACTGCCAGGCAGACTTAAGCCTTTTTGATTGTAATGGTTCTGAAATTACAAAATATTAATGTACCATATAATATGGGATAAAAAATCTAATAGTATTTTGTTAAAGATGTGACCAACAATACGGCCGGAGCATACCCTTTCTTTGGTAAGATAAGAGTGTACGTTTGTCCTCTGGCAACAAAGTCGTTAACCTGTAATGGAAACAAAAGCACATAGAAAACTGGTAGTTCGTTTGTTTCTGACGACTTCAACCTTGTAAAAGAATTAGTTGGCAAACTTACCTCAATCCAACCTTGCCCAAGCTTGTCATCTTGTCGGAGTTTGTCATCATCGTAGATTTTGAAGTGAAGTCTCTGCATTGTACAAAAGCGTACAGATAGAATGGTTAAGGGTTTGTTAACAAAAGGTCACAGAATAATGAAGAAATACAACCGTGTAATTTTGCATTACCTGGTCTTTGTTCTTGTTCCAAGCGAAAGAGAGCACGTCGCCCCAATTTGGACTGCTTGAGCTGGAAACAGTTGCGGTCCTTCCCACATCTTTTTCCTTTCCGTTGAGACCCTCAGTGGACGTTACAACAACTGTAATATACAAATCTCGCATTTATAATCATTCTGTATACCTGAGTCTAATCACAGTAAGCGGATAGAAAGAACAATGTTCTACCGTAGGGATCACTGTTTCCTGGAATGAATCCAACATCATCTTTCGTCGGGAGGTTGCTGCAACAGTTTCGAATTATAATTTCATAACATACTGTTTGCTGTACTATGAATTGTATAAATTAGCAAACTAATTATTTATCAATTACTTAGCCGAGATCTTGAATCTCAAGGTCTGACTGTCCGGAGTTCCAGGTGGCAGCGGAATAGAACCTGCGGAGGCGCTTCGCGTGTCGACAGCGCTGTCAGCAGATTTTATCGTCAAGTACCTGTTAAATTAAAAGCAAACACGTCAAAGATAAAAAGCTGTCCGAAGATCGATGAATCACTGTTTACTCCGGAGGACGGCCTTGCTTTGCAGAAGCACTTATTCTGTACTTCAATTACAATATAATTCATAATAATATACTAGTCCGCTTTCCTAATAATTATATACTTACCCGCCTTTGTCTAATCGACTGTTAATGAGTTGACCTTTGTCGACGTAATCGGCTACGTTTACCCACACTCTGCCAACAGCTACAGAAATTATTCAAGAAGATGCGCATAATTAAAAACAGAGGCGAACCACTTGGCATAAATTCATACGCGTTTTTGCTTACTGTCATCTTCACGCAAGTTATCCTCGTCGTAGACGTGGAAAAACAAGTGCTGTTGAGAACAAAGAGCAAAAGAAGAACAATATTATACGTTTTACTGAGTTACAGCAAGTTTTGGGTGTTTTTAGTTTCAAGTATGTTGCATAAGTTGTAAGGCATCCTCTGTACAGCAAACTTGTTTTTTTAGGAGATGACTAATTGTAAGTGTCCTTCTCACAACCTTCAAAATCCAGTGTTTGTAGTGTTTGCTTGCACTACTAAAATCCCTACAATCTTACGGAATACTGTGCACCATAAAACTCCCTACTTTTTGTCTTGAGAATTTCTCTAACTTTATTTTAATTGAGTTGAAATTAAAGTGAAAAGGATGACTGGTCTTAGTACTCCCTAAAAATTTTCAGCGTGTGTAGAAACGCTAATAATACGCTTTGTTACGCGATGCTTCTAGTAAAACACCTCTTTAGCAAAAATCAAGCTTAATAATTAGAGAAAATTGAGATTGCCGGATGTCCATCATAAAATGGTTGGCTTGCATCCGGAGTGAAATACTTTTGAAAACTGGTTTCAAAAGTAGCTTGTTGCTAACCTGACTCTTTGTTCGGTCAAAGTCAAACTCGAATGTGTTGCCCCAATCCGGGTTCTCTTGGTCGGTTATGGTGTCACTTCTACCAATCTTGGTCTTGGTCTTTCCTCCGTCCGTACTGGAGAAGACCTCATAGTAAGGGTCGCTGGTACCTTAAGAATCGCAACAAAATTGAGTTTCATTTTATCCGTTTTATTTTACAGCTGAAGAACAATCGTCATATTTGTAGGGATTTACCTATGTCATCTTTGTCGGGCAAACTCCTAAATTAAAGCAAGATATAAAACCAATGATCAATTATCAACTTGTTACACGGTATCACGGGCAAAGAACGACGCTTAAAACAAGGATTATTATATTATCTTACCTTCCAGCAACCTTAAACTTCAGCTTCCCCCTGTTTATCGTAGCTGTCTGAGACAAAGTCACAGCCACAGCCAACAGAATGAAAATGCTTGCAAACTTTGCCATTCTAAGATTTCAATATTTTCTAACTTTGGAAAAAGTAATGTGATCTCTCTCCGCTGGACGAAATGCGAATGCATCTTTACATTTGAATGGTTGCTCCTTATAAAAGCGTGAAGAAAACCGGCAATCCAGGTAGACAGGCTAAATTAGGTAAGGCTATGCTTCGTGTAATTTTGCATGGGATACGTCTAAAGTTAAATGAGTGTTGAGATACAGTCATACGCATAAATGTCTGACATTTTCTGAGAATTCATGGTAATGCAATGTCCAAGGGAAGTTTGTTGTCACACGTGAACACCTAACTTATATCATGTAGAACTAATTTATCATTGTAATATTACCTCAAAGGCTGAAGAGTATGTGTCATGGTCTTGTTATTTACATAGACAAAGCTAACTAAGCAGTTCACGGCTAATGATGCTCTGCCAACCCGCCCGATTGACCAAACTAGTTTTCAAATGACAGTCTTCGTGAAGCTCAAGGTGGATGAGCACAAACGCACACAGCTTTTTACGCTAAGTTCATGTTAATGTATGCTAATTCCTTTGTGGTTTCCTGCTTCATTTTAAGAGAATTTAGCGAGTAGTAATAACATTATTATTTTTTGTCAACTTCTAACGCGTTTTCGTTAGAACGGAGGGACTTGAGTTTTGAGATCTGAAAGAGTAAAATGGCAAGCTCCTTGTAGTTAAAAATAGGCATTTCCATTGAAAATCATTGTGGATACTAATATTCACTTCAAGCTACTCTTTGGCATATTCAGTTTGTGGAAACATTGCCACGGGGGAAATACGTCAAGCATATGAATTGGCAACAAGCTATTTTAGTGTTTTTTCTGTCTTGTTTTTGCCCACTGTAGGAGCAACATTGCATTGTGAAATCTGTGTTGAGTATATTTGAAATCATTAAGGACGGTGGTCGACAGTTGTGTCAAATTGTCAATTTTTGCGTATCGTTTGCATTATAATGTACAGTTAAGAATAAAGCATCACACGTAAAAGAACAAATAGTTTATGCAATCTGTAACAAAGCATTCGTAGATTTTAGATTCTGAGCTGCGTAGCATTTCACATTGTCGACCTGTGCAAGCTTCTGACCTGTGTATTTTATGACGACTCTTTCTGCAGAAATACAACACTTAATGGTTAAAGAAATGAGCTAGATTTATCCGGATATAAAAGGCAATAACTGTCTGCTGAACTGCAACAGACAGGCCGCAACAAATTGTCACTGACCAACATCATTTCATTTTCGGTGTACCAAGGTGCGTGCAGAAAAGTGCGCCCTTACTTGTGCTTCTAATTGTAATGGAAGCATTAAAAATATTAATATTAACCCGGAAACAGAGGTAAGGTGTAAGGGGTCATTTTGACGAGTAGTAAAATATTCTTAGCTTCAGAAGCCAACACCCAAAGGCGCTCACGGTTATGCAATTGTTTATATATACTCACCCTGCAATGCATACTACTTCATCCAATTTAAATGAGTAATCAGTAACCACGTGCAGGAACCAGCCGGCAGTCGTCGTACCAGTTTATACACATAAATATAAATTTTTCATTGCATCAGCATTGTCCGCAGATTTATGTCTATGCAGCAAAGAATAGAATGAATTTATTGTCTTATTTTAAATTCTAACGTAGTTATTGATTCATCAAACCAATATTGCAATAAGTTGCTAACTTTTTTGGATGCAAAGTATGGCAATGATGAATCATTGGGAATTCAGTCACATTTTTACATACATTCAAGTAATAGCATTTACCTAGTATAAAAAGTTCTAGAGATGTGGCAATTTCTCTCCATATTGCAGCTGGACAGTGAACGATCTCATCTCACATCACATGGTACATATTTTGCTGGTCATTCTCCACATCTCTCGCGATGATGACGATTGACGATGCTTAATACTGCTTTAGAGTTTACGAAGACCTTGTAAAGCCTGGCCATCATAATGTAGCCCATATAGGTAATGCAAAATACAACCAACTTGAACCAAATATATCGTTATATACATTGCTTGTATTTAGGTATTACGCAAACCCAAGAAACACAAGATATCAATGTGAAAAGACATATCACATTATTCAAACATTCACACTTCGTTCAAAACCAACTAAACGGGTGTTTTTCATGCTCTAGCTCGGACAGTTTAGAATCACTACAACTATAGCATGATGACAATATAAAATCTTCAAGCACATGATGCGGGACTGGCAGATACCGAGTTTAAATGACCTTGCTGATGATTACAGACCCGTAAAACTCATGCTTCATGCTTTGATCTCACACGTGGGAACACCAATTCTATGTGAAACAAATTTAGTTCAGTACAGTGTGGAAAGCCACTTCTGACTGAATAATGGACATTTACAATAAAATTTTAATCAAGTGTTCAAACAAACATAGATAACGTTACCATTACGGCAGATAGGAGTGTATTCATTACAACTGAGAAAGAAAGCATAATAATACTACTCGACTCTAGTCTTACTTACACAACCGAACTGTGACTCCTGTATTATCACCAAAAAGGATATCAAGTGGATTCTCGTGACAGAAAAGGTGTTGTCATTTAAGCAAATTTGTGTTAGTTTGCGTTCTGAAGGCGAACCCTTGGTTCAGATTTGAACGCTTAAAAATTGCCACACCGCAAGACTTTAGCTTTGATTAGCACGACAGAAGTTTAGCCTTCAAAATGAAGTCTTGGAAGTGTCTAACACTGGTCCTGGTAGCTGCTGCGATGGCAGTTCCGCTGGCATCTTCGGCAAAGATTTTGTCCGTATCATTTTTCTCCAGCAAGAGTCATAAGTTGACGTACATGCCCTTGTTGGAGGAGATGGGGAAAAGAGGTCATGAAGTCACAATCCTAACTCCAATCAAACCGACCAAGGAACTGAAAAACATTAAGCAGATACTCACAATCGACTGGGACATTCTAGAAGCAAAAATGCTCGAGGAAAAGAAATTCGATTTGTTTGAAATGAAAGAGAAAAACCAGCAAATGAATCCATTTTTGATGGTGGATATGTTTGAGAAGTTATGCAGGGACAGTTATGATTTGCCGGCCGTCCAAGCAGTACTCAAGGAAAAGTACGACATGGTTTTTCTCCAGCCCATGTTCAATGACTGCGTGTAAGTAATAATTGTAGCAATGACACCTTCATTGATTCTTTATGCGTCACTTGCAATCAACAATCTATTGTCATTCTTGTTTATTTTAAGACTTGGAATGGTATACCGGCTCAAGGCACCTCTGGTGTTATTTTCACCGGTAAGCGTTGCCGGATTTCTGGCGGAAAAAGTAGGAGGACACTTCCCACCCTCCATCTTTCCAAATGTGTTCTTAGGATACCCTGAAGACATGAACTTTTTCCAGAGATTTGTGAACTTTGGGTTTAATGCATTCATTGAGGGAATACTCCGATTTTACTATGAACCAGCTATGGCTGCTGTGTACAGAGAGAAATTAGGAGATGACATTCCTCCCGTCAAAGATATTCTTGGAAATGCATCCTTAGTTTTGAGCAATGGGCATTTCAGTCTGCATAAGCCAAAACCATTCTTTCCCGACGTAGTTGACGTGGGTGGACTGCACTCCTTTGTTGAATCCAAGCCTCTTCCCAAAGTACGGAAAAGCTTTATGCAAATGCGAGCATAAAACTTTAACAAATATGATTGTGACCCACTTCTGACGGTAAAATTTATTTTTTAGGATTTAGAAGATTTCATTAACAAAGGGAAGGATGGATTCATCCTCTTCAGCATGGGATCAGCGTTGAAGGGTAGTTTGATGCCTGAAGCCAAGCGGAAAACGTTTCTCAACGTCTTTTCAAAACTGAAGCAGCAAGTGCTTTGGAAATGGGAGACTGAAACTATGCCAGACCTTCCACCAAACGTGAAATTGAGCAAGTGGCTGCCTCAACAAGATATTTTGGGTAATCACCATTGCATTTTCACTTTTAATCGTCGTTGACCCAAAATTGTATGATTTTGTATACAAGTCCCTGATCATTGTAATGCATATTTTATAGCGCATAAAAATATAAAAATGTTCATTACCCACTGCGGAGGAGGAAGTACAGAAGAAGCTATTTATAACTCTGTGCCACTTCTTGGGTGCGTCTAATAATAATGTCCAAAATATTTTATCGGTTGATTATAGATTGTTACACTAATTTCCGTTGTCTCATTCGTATAGATTTCCAATGTTCGGTACGAGCCTAATGATTACGGTTTCATACTACTATTATATTGTTTGCTTCTACACACTTCATTGCTACTTTTTTATTTTTTCAATTTTTCAGGAGACCAGCCTCTCAATGCAAAACTAGCAAAGTAGCTACAATTTTCATTTAAAAAAATTTAATCCATATAAGAGTAAAGGTTATGACATCAGTTTTTTCCGGTATAAAATAGATCGCATGGGTTCATCGTGGAACTAGATTGGAATTCGGCAACGGAAAGTGAAATTTTGGCTGGAATTAATGAAATTCTCAACAATCCCAGGTGAATATAAAGTATCCTTACATATCTATAACGTTGCCCTATGCGGTGCAGTGCATATATCGCTGGTATGTGTTATAAAATGGTTGTGTCATTTGTCCTTCAGCTATCGCAACAATGTCAAAAGGCTGTCCACGCTGTACAAAGATCAACCTGATCAGCCACTGGAGCGAGCTGTTTGGTGGCTTGAATACGTTTTAAGGCACAAAGGTAATGAATAATACATCATAAGAAGTCACGTTGCATTTTAATAGAAGCTTATAACTAAATCCTGCTTTTGCAATCTTTACAGGCGCTCCTCATCTGCAGTCAGTAGGGCGAAAATTAAACTTCATGCAGTACCACTCTTACGACGTCATCCTGGCATATATTGCAATTGTCGGTTTTGTCATTTATCTGGTTTCCTCAATCCTCTGCTGGATCGTTAGGAAAACCTGCTGCCGTTCTACTAAACGCTCTGGGAAACCCAAGAAGGATTAATAAGACTTCGCAAAATTTTGTGTGGAAACTTTGTAAACTGTACAAAACCAGTATTAAACTTGACATTCTGGACCCAAAACTAAAAATCCATCACCGAGCATGCATGTTTCACAACAATGTATCTTTCCAACAGTGTCCATTGCGCATAGCCAAAATTCCATTCATGCAGCAGTTCATAATTTTATGCATTTGCGCATACAAAAAACACGTAAACAAAATCAATGTTAAATACAATCGAGCGAACACATTTTATTAACTTTCTCCTGTGTCACCATAATACAATACACGTAAGGTAAATACATAAGATATCTTGAAGTCAAATGCGCTTTTATCTACATAATAATGTGTAATAAGTAATATATAGCACTATTCACTCGCCTGAAGCTTCCGCTAATAGCAATCGGCAATCACGTTAAAGTACCATAATCATATCAATAAAATTCAGCAAAATCTTAGGGAAAAAATTTTACTTTTTGACATTTCAGCTTGAAAAGTCATCTCTCTATACTTAATCCACAAGGTAGAGACGGGAGGACAATGCGCAACTGAAGACCAATAATTTATGCACATTAGTTCTACACAGCTTCGAAAAAGTAGGAAAAGGTAGACCGAGAAACGTCTGAGCTTGACGTGAAACTATCTAGAAGTTCATCGCAAGAAGTGTCTACAACTTTCCAGCGAAAAAATGAGTTGCAACGGTATGATGAGTAGCGAACATTGCGAATCCGACACATATAATCTAAACTCTGTACAGAAGATTAACAATACAAGGAATAATTTTCTAACGGTCACTGTGTACTTGTCTACATGCATGCGCTAATGTATCGGTAATTTTTTTTACATCGGGAGTCTCGTCATTTACACTGCGTGCGCCGTGCGGTGCGGATGCGCAAAATACGGGTGACTGACACCAAAAAGCCAATCACATTGTTGACGATTTTGAAAAACTATTTTTCTTCTCGTTGGATTTTTTAAATATAATGTTCGCTTAGTTATCGCGGTTAGTTTTGTGTATACTCCGTCTACAACTAAAGAGACCTTGAATACAACCTTATGTCGTCGTGTACAACGAATATGTACAGAGTACTTTCGAAGATCTTTTTTATTCTGAATTTGCATATTGTATACAGCGAGAAAGTTTCAGCGATTGAAATCTATTAGTTCGCAATAATAAATATAATTCAACTTAGTAATTATATCAATTTGAATTTCAAACGTCGTACAATGTATGTGTCTCTGTGCATACATTCGTGTCTGATGTTGAAAATGTTGAAAAACTATATAGAAATTATACGTATAAATTCAAAGGGAAAATCTAGAAGTACAGTTAAACAACATGGTTTTCGTGAAAGGGAAAAGGTTTTTTTACACAATTGGGTTTTTTTGGCTTTACTTTGCATACAAAATAACTTGGAGTTGTTGGAATGACGAATCTCATCTCTCTCTTCTTTGTGTTTCTGTGTCTGCCTATTGCTCCGCTAAATGCTCTCATCATGGAAATCATCGTGAAGTTTTTTTCCTCTGTTTTGTAGATTGATGCCTGAGTTTAACCTCATCTTCCTCACATCATCTTCGAGAATCGAGATACTTTTCTAAATAATTGTGGAAAAAATTCACCAAATCTAAATTTCTTTTCATAAATGGCTCATCTCATCTTACATAGAATACTAGTAAAGCTATAAAGATGTTTTTAAAAAAACAAAACACATTTCTCATCATCGGTTTGCAATACATAACGGTAGAAAAAATGTACGCGGGTCTACGACATGTTAATTATCATTCAAACTACGATAGATATTATATATATCCCATCATCATAGTGTATACTAAGAATAATTATGGAACTTACGCTTGATTTCTAAAATGGTCGCGAACTAATAATCTTAATTGTACCTGTTTGACTTGCTCGAGATAAAGGGTTGAACTATCTCTTTGTCTTGCAGATGTTGTTCTGTTCCTAACGAACGCAACCACTTTACAGGTTGGCAAGTACCGGACCGACTCGACTCATCGGTCCTTCGGTACGCAACGAAGCGATGGATCTTTCTCATCTCACTCAATCTGAATATTTTGCCTTCTCTTTAACCTGTATAATAATAAGAAATGGAAGGTGGCTGGAATATTTATACATACTCTCAACAAACATTGTTTACAAGAACGTATATTTTCTCAAGAGATATGAAGATAAATATTGCATATCAGAAGCAAATATATATAACGTTTTGATTATAAGCAGAGTAACTTGCTGCCCAGCGCGGGGATAAAGGTGAAAGGGAGTCGAACGGAATTGATTGTGTAAATTTCTTTCAATTGAATTAATTTCTCGCTTTGCAATCTGCCTAAAACGTATAAGAAAATAACGCACCAATACAAAACTTAAAATTTTCTTTTGCATAAATATAAGCAGCAGAGTCCATGAATCACAGCTCATCTAAAAATATGGGAGTTACGCTTTTTAAGTGTTTTAGAATAAATCTGTATACATTGTAACTGCGCGTAGTAGAGAATAATGGGTTAATAAATTTTAGACTTTATAAAATCTTATGTCGCGAGATTTGTCTCTGTTGTACTTGTTGGCCCTATAAGTATGTAATAGCCTACGTACGAAGTCACATTCTCACGCGCGTGAATGCATAATTAAATGTAAGAATAGTAATACATCTGCATACTTTCTCTCTGGGGAAAAACGAATCACTGAGAAACTCTGCACACTACACACACACACTTAACATGTATATATGCATTTGTTCATCTGAACTTCGAACGTTTAACGTTTCGCACCTCTCTTTCCCAATTTTCACTCGCCATCGTCAATGGCCACAACACGGAGAAAGCCACCTCCACCTTGGCCAGCATTGACCCTATTGCGTCCTTCACCACCACCAATATTATTAGCTGGTCCGTGGTTTCCAGCAACTTCACCGTCCACAATACCACGCTCACCACCTTCCTCATCCGAGGAAGACTCATCTTCGTCAGCTTCAGAAGGTTCTGGTCTTGGAGGTGAAGAGTTTCGAAGTGGAGATGGGGCTCTGTGAAGCTGCTGATATAAACCACCACGACCTCTAATAACATTTCGTAAATTAGTCCGACAAACACGACAGAAATTATCTCCGGCTAGAAAGACAACGACAAGCATTTTGAACATAGGTCTGAAAAGGAAAACTTTTAAGTAGTATCTCCCTTCAATATATGTACTCCAGAAACCATTTGACAGAAAAAAAGTACGCTTACCTCTGATAATTTGAGTAAGAGGTTGGATTTGAGGAATTTTGTAAAGCTTCTTATTTTTGTAATACTTTTACATTTACAGATATAAAAGTTTGCGTACCATTCCTGTCAAAGGGTTTCTGAGATTTATAATATTGCGTAAAACATTAGCATTAGCTCACGTTTTGTGTAATGAGTACAGTTTGGGCAGGTGTTCTCATCTAATGGCAGTGGCTTTCCGCACAGGGAAATGTTTGGACATCTCACTACAACGATACATGTCGAGTGAATTTATTAAGTTCTGATAAGTCGAGTTGACTTGGGCACAGTATGATACATAAATCTCTGCTACATAAATGATTACCCATTCGTCTAGGACCAACGGCACGGATGTCGGTGGCGCAGTACGGACAATATGAGTCCAGTACCCTTCGCATTGACTGACCAGCAATCGTTTGATCCAAATGCCTTCCATAATTTGGCCGCAGCCAGCGGGAGCTCCCTCGTCGATTCCTTCGTTCAGGTGCCATCATGTGCTCGCATCCGTTCCTCGGAAGAGGAAATTCCAGTGCTCTCTTGGCAAATCTGTACAAATAATATCATATTTATAATGCATACTGAGTCTCTCTTTGTCATTAACTTGGCCAACTTTTATGCAAACCCGAAGGTGATTTTGACAAAAATATTACCTCCTTCTGCTGAGTCTGAGTTGAACTCTCGTGTTGAGAATAATGAATGATTTTTTAAATCACCTATGCAAATTAGGCTGCCTCTGCTCGCTCCTACACGTGACAAGCAAAAAATGTAAATGATCACGTCGTTAAAATTTGCTCCTGAATTATTGTGTAGTTCTTTCTTATTAAACAAGTTGGGAATGGCTTTGATTTCCAAAATCTCCCAAATATGCATTTGCTCAAATCACACTCTTGTGGTTCTCCAGGTTAGCTATTTGCAACTGAATTGAACCGTATACATATTCTCATTTGCAATTTATCTCGAATATTTGCACTTGCTAGGAACTAAATTTTATTGCGCACTTCCATAAATCACTTCTTTTTTACCTGTTCACACGAAAATCTTCCCTCATATAAATGCACCCTCTGTCCCTCACAGATTTTGAATTGTCTACAACAGTCTTATATATCGTTTCGCGCAAGCTCTGTGTAGTTAACTATATGATTGCAATTTCGTGCACCTCAATTAAAGTACATTCTCTCTGTCCCATTAACAATAATCATTTCTTCTCTTAAGCCAGATCAAATGTGCTCTGCCTTTCTTTGATTGCATTATGATTATACAACCACATGTACACACACAATGTGAAGCTCTATATGAGTGTGGTGAACAATGTGAGAGATTTTTTATATATTGCATGCACACACAACAACTCCTGTTGTGAACTCAAACTGCGTGTGTTGTGAGTGTGGGTTGCTGCACAAAAACAAACTTTTCCTTTATAACGTTTTTTTACGAAATCTTCGAGGAGAAAAATACCTTTTGTGTTTTCTCACTCTATAAAATGATATTATGACCAACGTGAGGGGTTGGGTATGAGTAGTTGTGCAGCTCGAGTTCTCGCATATTTTTCACACGTTGCACATATGCCCAACAAGCTTATATTGCATCGCACACAAACACACGCACACAACACATGATGAAGAATACGTTCACTCATCACATCGTCACATTCTATCGCAACCACACACATAAGGATAACATGACTTCGTGAGAGAGGAGTAGTAACTTAGAAAAACTTTGAACAAGTCTCCTCTCATACAGATGGGCTAAGATAGCATTTTGCATACTTATGTACATCATTAATTTCGCCTTTCACTGCCCATTGCACTCTGCCACCTGGTTGTGTCGTATTTGCAAAGTGCAGACAAAACGATGGCTATTCAATATGCCTTCGAACGACTTGAGTCAAAGGGAAGAAATTGAGCGTGCTCACTGCTTATTCTTGGGTGTGCTTGGGAAAAATACTATATACCCAACGTATACAGCAGTATGTTATTACCTGACTACAGTAATTTTTGCACGAGAATTTTACATCCAAAATTGAGAGAAAAAAAACTGTGCTCAACAGTAATTTAAAGTAGGACAATGTACTCTGAATCACAGAATAATTGTTGCGCGCGGAGCAGTGTTTGCATATAGAGCACTTCAACCTAAAGGGACCACTGTTGTCGATGCATGACCACACAATGTGGCCTGCTACAGCACAACCTGTGCAATTATGTGCATGCTATATTGTGAAATTATGTATACTTATCCTTTATACTTCTCTCGCACGTTGCTCCTTTGCAAAAGACATAATATACTCGTGAACAACTCGCTTGACTAACTCATTAAATTTTTTAGCACAATTTTGTGTGCATTTTTGTATACCTCTGGTTTGCGTGAAGATGGTCGCCAATTTTCAATGAAAGAACACAGGAAAATTATAGGAAATTTCAATTGTTCACTTTTAGTGTAAAGTGATCAGTGCTCCAATGCGAGGAAATGGACAGTGCTGAGAATTTTGTAAAAACTTTTGAGGACAGCACAACAAAAGTTGTCTCAACGTCCAAAAGTATGGTTTGCTAATAGATCATAAAATCGTCTGCTAAAGGCAGAGAGGACAGAGCATTGAACAATTGTTCACACACACGACTTGCACACATTACTGCGTTCTCTACACACAAAGGACGAAATGTGAGAGGAGGAAGGAAGGTGTTTCCAAAAAAGGCAGCCAGCAACAAAAACTCTGATATAACCTGATATATATAATAGACGATACGTATTATTACTCGACGAGCCTCTCATATGCAGAATCAGATGGCGAATTGTATACATACAGAGGGAAATGTTGTGGTGTTTTTTGTGATGTAAGTGAGAGTGGGGCAGAAGAGAGAACACATTTTTTGTTCATCTCATGGAATAATACTCACAATATACACTCATTTCAATATATGATATAGACTTTTATTTGCGCACTCCATTCACTGTAGCCTCAACTCGTTCGGCTCAATCCGTAGAATCTAATCTTCGTGAGTTTAGAGTTGACTCATCACGAATTCACGACGAATAATATGTATGTATGCTTCGTTGAAGAATATGGCTAATGTGCATGTGGATAATACATATCATAGTTTTTGCTTCCGTGATATGGGATATGGAATAAGGTTATCGTGTGGGGTATGTATGGATGTTGAACGAGTAAGCCTAATTTTTAGTAGAAAGGAGAGCAGAAACAGGAGAGTACAGCACAGCAAATAGGATAAATGAACGTTATATACCCATATCGTATAACATCTATAACATTATGTGTTGAACGTATATTATGATATGTATGTAGAAACTTAGGTAAATGTGCTCTGTTGACGAATTTGCGTTCATGTGGGCTTCACAGCTGATAAAAGTTGAGCAAAGCTCCTTTTAAAAAACTGAAGGGTACTTTCCGTGTGTGAGCAGCTTCGTAGGTGGTCGTTAAAGATGGGATTGTAAATGTGAAGCAAATGCGAAACGGAGGGTTGCCCATTCTGTATGTATTCTATGTGTGCTTCGCTCGTTGAGGGGAGAGCATGTATGAGATGAGTAAAAGGAGAAAAAAATGTTTGGTGAGCGAAGATTACATACTGTTCTTGTTTTGCCTGATGCACATTATGCTTATTGCACTGCAAAAGAGGCTATAAGCCAACGTAAGTTTCAACTAGAGTTGACATGCATTAGTTTAGTACACCACATTTCGGACAATTGATACTTATGATATCCCAACAACTATGTGTTGAAGGATACAGAAACAAGGAACTAAAGGATACCTGCTTTGAGGGACCTAACTCCTGGGCCCCTTTCCGTGTTGGCTAGTTATGCTCTTGTTGTGTGTGCAGGTACATTATGGAATTGAATTGCACGAGAGGCACCTGACATGTGCTCTAACGAAGTGATGGAAATTCGAATGATTTTGTTGAAAAATACAGAAGCTCTGAATTTGCATTTTACTGCTGTGGAGTTTTGAACATCAGTCATTGCGATAAATGACAAATGCTGATCATGATTATGGTTGGAACTCACGGGAAATGCTTTGTTGCAAAGTGCATTTAGACAAAGCACCGGGAGTGACAATTGCTTGCGAACCGATATAAAAGTGCGTTCTTTATGACCATAATAAGATTGGTCGCGCATCACTTTGCCCGGGTGTCAAAGCTATAGAGTTGTCGAAATTGCGAGTCTGACGGTGAAAGTGAAGCCTTTAAAAATTGTCGTGGGTCATCCTCAAAACGGCAACTCCACCGAGGGGTAGTATTTAATAAGCTTGCGTGAACTCGAAACACATAGTCGTGCTACAAAATCCTTGTTTGACGTGACAAGTTGAGATTAATCCAGCAAAACGGAGATTTTAGGATCACGTCCCTTCGTGGGCCCCTTCCCAATACAAGATTATCTCCATCGACATCCCTCACAGCCGAGGAGGGACAACAATGCTCTGATTTTGGCCAAGATGAGTTTCAGCAAGCAGCCTGGTGAACTCCGGTTTGTCTACGAGAGAGGAATTGTCCCCACTCTTTCCTCATGCCCGGGGTTCTACTGCGCACGGACACAGCTTCCAGATGGAAAGTAAGTCCTGTCAAGTTTTGTTTTACTAGGCAAAGCTTTCTCCATGATCAGTACTCACTAAATGACATTTTTGTTGCAGTTGGAGTGCATGTGGTGGGTGCGCCCGGGGCTTTCGGAAAGATGACGAGACCTCTGCTTGCATTCCTTGCGACCAAGACTTGGGACTTTACGATTGGTTATACTTAGGCTTCATGGCCATTCTTCCGCTACTCCTGCATTTTACGTTTACCGACAGAAAAGTTTTAAAGTAAGTGGTCATTGCTGGAGAGTCTTTGCAGGGTCCATGCCATGAAAGTGTAATATTTGGAATTAATTTGTGTAGAAGCAGCAAAAACACTGTGGGATTAGTTATTTGCGCACTAGTCGAAGTTGCACTCGCCGGCTCCATGACGCTTTTGTTGTGGGAGCCTGTCGGAAACTTCAGGGTCCAGTCATGTGGGGTGAAGCACTTATCGGATTGGTATCCAATATTTTACAATCCCAACCCAAACTACGAGGAAACGCTGCATTGCTCGCATGAAGCAGTTTATCCATTGTAAGTTTTAAAAAAACGAAAACAGGGAGTACAAAATCAGTTCACTTTTGATGTACTGTATGAAACATTTCAATATCTATTTTTACAGATACACAATCGTTCTAGTTTTCTACGCAGTAGCCGACGTATTGATGGTCTGCGTCCGACTGATAGCACGATGTTTCCACATTCGAGTCGCCAAGTCCATTTACTCAGGACTTTACTTTTATCCGATGTTAGTGTTTGGGCATTTAGTGTTTGGGGGATTGGTCTGTAAGTTAATAACACCATGAGCTTCGTGAAACATATTACTTTAATATGATATTAATGATTTTGCTTACTGCGAGTTTATTATTATTAACAAAGACATTTCTGCATTTGGCAGACTTTGTTTTTCCATACATAACCATTGTAACGTCCGTTGTTTCCTGCGCTTACCACTTTGCCAGTCGTTCCAACCAGGTAATAATTGCACTTATGGCAGAATTAGCAGCGTAGAGGTTGAAAAATTAATTAAATGTCTTGTTTTGTGTTCTAGACGATTAAATCTCTGCTGTGGGAAAGCGTGAGTGACTGGAGAAATATCGGTGTCATATTTTGCCACTGGTTTCTTCATGCGTATGGAATAGTCTCAATCACACATCTCGAAAACTTGTACCGTGATCTCTACCTCCTAGTATTAGTGCCAGTGCCAGCTATCCTGTATATTTTAACAGCTAGCTTCACTGATCCCAACAAAATTCAAGGGGACTGAAGTCGTCAGCAATATAGTAGACTTTTGTATATTGTATTTTGAAATCTTTTGATGCAACAACAATTATAACAAGATGGCATTTGCAGACACTTTTGTGGATGGATTGTATATAACCAGGAAAGAAGCAGTGAGCAGAAACATTGTTACTTGCTACAGAAGTATGTTCTTGTATTTAATCAATCATACTACGTGTATATTTAAGATGTATATGAATCCATTGTATAATATTACAATATGTTCAGAAAAATAATATTCTATTTACAAATCATAATAATTATGAGTACCGAGAAGTAATTAAGTACAAAGAGTTATTTTATATGATATCTTAGGAAGTTGCATTTAAAATACACACATTAATTAAACATCATCACGATTGGTGCTTTTACGCATTTACATCGACAGTGCTCAGCCTGCACAGTTAGAAGATATCACGAGAGCATGCGCTATATTGTAGTGTCAAACGGAAAGTACATATACATTTTTAAATACATATTCCAATTCTCATCAGTTCAAGAAACGAATGGACATCTTCTGCTCCACATCCGAGCGTTCCAAAGCTTTGCAAAATTCCTCGAAACCAATCATTCCATCGCCGTCCATATCCGATTCCAAAATTGTTCTCTCAGCAATGCTCAATAGCTGATCCTCGCTGCAACATGCACCAGAAAGCTTATTATTATAAATTCTGCTCATTTCACTAATATGCTGTACTTTCTCCTCTTCTGTACTGCGAACACAATTCATTTTAAATTAGTAAAGTGTAAACTCACACTATATTCCGTCTTTGAAAAAAATGAACTTACATCCAGTTTCCTTCTGAATTTCTGCAAGTTCCTCATCTTGCAGTAAGAGTGACGGACGACTTCCCATTTTTTTAAAAAAATAGTCCAAGATTGTTGGGTTCAAAAAAGGCGTTAATAATACTGCTTGATCTGTGCGAGCTCCCTGATAAAAAATAACAAAATTACATTTAGTAAGAAAACCAGATATATCACGAATCACGAATGCAGCTTTACATGTAACTGCTGGCACCCGTCTAAACCCTTGAGCACTTTTCTCCGTTTCTTACATTCCACAAAGCACGCAGATCCAGTTCTCATAAATAATTAATTATACATTTACCCGTTACTGCTTAACTCGAGAAAAGAGCACGTCCGATATAAGTTAATTATGCCAGAGAGGGATTGAAATTAAAATAATTAATTACGTTTTGAGATTGGCACGAATCTCAATAGGATTGTTAGTATATTATACTACTTCGTACCTTTGGATTCCGATCACACGACAAGTGAAGAAAAATGGAC